>CAKNXH010034854.1:0-39300 GCA_932178445.1 Andricus quercusramuli | reverse complement strand
AATTTTGAGCATGGATTGTCTTACCTGAAGTAAAAAATTTGTAACAATAATAACTCGAAGGGCAACATGCCATGAGAAATCAAAATTATTTGTTGTATTCCGACCACCCATAACAAAAAAATACTTCTCCATATCACAGAAAATTTCTGATTTTTTGATGAACATATTCGTGCCAAAACATTGAACTTGAGATATCCCAGACGAAAGTTGGACATGCGAAGACCTCCAGTTTGAGCCATCCCCATAAGGAACTGGATTAATAAACGATCTTCCAGTATGGTTGTACAAAAACCAACATTCCACATTTTCTATATTCTTTAACCACTGATAACAAAAAACCCAACAAATTCACATTGCAAATTTTATTTTTTAATCTACATCGATATGCCAAGTGTTTCAAATTTAGCCATTTTTTAAAGAAATCGTACTTAAAAATGAGCTTCCAGAATAGTCGTCTGAAAATCGAAATTTCCTCATTTGTCTTATCATGCAAACTTTGATAATAAAAAAAAGTATATCATAGAAAATTTTATTTCTCAAAGTATATCTTCATGTCAAGACATTTCCATTTGATCGATCCCCGAAATAAATCGGACTGATGAGAAGAAAGAAGAAAATCGGACTGAAAGAAAAACTTTTAACATAGTGGTGGAAAAAAGGTAATTTTCTCATTTTTTATCTTTTTAACTCCTGATAAAAAAAAACAATACTTCGCAAATTGAAAGTTTTTGTATGCAAATACACATGCGAAGGCCATTAATTTGAGCAATCCCCCCAAAAAATCGGATTAACGAAAGAGCTTCTAGCATAGTTATCGAAAAAGCGAATATTCTACAGTTTTTAAATTCGTTAACCACTGACAAATTTTGTTTTTAATTCAACATCGATATGACAAATGTTTCATTCCGAGCTTTTTCCGGAGGCAATTGATATTTAACGAAAGATTCCAGCATTTGGTACGCATTTATGCATACCAAGATTTTCAATTTGAGCCATCCCTGAAACAAATCTTACTAATAAATGAGCTTCCAGAACAGTCGTATAAAAATCGCAATTTCCTTATTTTTCTTATCATTCAAACTTTGCTAACAAAAAAAGATCAGTATACCATATAAAATTTTATTATTCAAAGAATATTTTCGTTTCAAGCCATTTCCATTTGATCAATCACCGAAAGAAATGAGACTAATAAAAGAGCTTCCAACATAGTCGTCTAAAAAACGAACGTTCTTCATTTTTCTCATTTTTCAATATTTGTTAATAAAAAACATCTGGATTTTAAGAAAAGTGATTGCTTCTGATAGAAATTTAGGAGAAAAAAACATACTGAGTCATGCATAGTAGAAAAATATCATAAATCAAACTCGCTTCCAAATAAAACTATTTAATCATTTTGAGCATGAAAGTCATGTCGTTGATTCAATTGCTTGAAATCAGTTTTTCTTATCTCTCACGTTTACGTATAAATTTGTATTAAATTTTTAATTAAATTGATATAGCGCAACTTGAAATATTCATCCTTTGATGAAATACTAAAAAAATTAAAGATTAATGAACAAATAAAGAATAGAGAAACAAAACATTTTTTGGCATAGCAGCAAGAAAAAAAATTTCCGTTTAAGGTACTTAGATGTGCTTAACTGTTGCAAATTTTTTTACGTATTTCGCTTATTGTTATGATATTGAACACAGTAATTGATTCATTTTTAACGGGAATAGAACCCAAGCCCTTTAGAATTTATAAAAGATCCGGGTTTTGACCCTGATTTTTAGTTTTTAAACGGTTTTCAAAATCAAAATGTTGAAAACTAGTTTCTCAAATATTTACAAACGTATTTTTACCATCAAATTTATATCGCAGTGCCTTAAAGTAAGCATTAAACGCTATTAATTCAATTTTAGAAACCTTGAAACAGAGATAAGATCTCAAGCAAATATTATTTTTATAACATCACGAAAAACCGTCAATCTTAGTGAGATATATTTTTCGTGTCTTAATTCATTCACGAGAAAAATTCGTTTTTTTTTTATAAATAAATTCTATTAGCCGAACAAATTATTTGACCCGATTTTAAATCATCCTTCCTAACAATTGAAGCTACTAATTTGTCATTTTTTCACTAGACGATATGATACTTACTGATGAAATATTAATCAGCTTTAAAATGTCTACAATATTTCATATAAAATCAAAATTGTGAATACGAAATTCTAAAAAGCTTTTATTTTCAGGTTGCGAAAGTAGAATTTTTTTGTCTTCGAAAGATTAAGTGAGAAAATATTTCGTTTGAAATTCATGAATTTTTCGATGTTTTGAATTTCACATTTTCCGTACAATTTCACTGTCTAATGTTCCAAAATTAGACAATTTCATTTGAAAAGACTTTATAGGAAGTTTTCATTTTAAGAATTTAAGATCTATATATTCTGTGTTGATTTAGTTCAACTTTAATTAATTATAAATATAATGATTTTAAATTTACATATTATGAATTGTTTGATTTCAATTTCTCAATATGCAAAATTCTCAAATTTTTTACATCCTTTGAAATCATATCATGATTTTTAGTTCAAAGGATTTGTGGTTCATCAATATTGAATTATGTAAATGTTTCCAGAATAAATTTCAAACAATGGAGAATAAAAGCCATAATTTATCAAATTGAAATCTAAGAAATGAGAAGATTTTAGCTCTAGATATTGAAAATTGAATTATTTTTTATCTGAACATGTTCTAAATATAATATTCCCATTGCAGCCGAAAAAACACAATCTCGCAATGGAACGCTTCAAAATTTCGATTTCAAACATTGTAATAATCTATATAAACCTTCTTTCTATTGTTATTTTAATCCCTAATTTTCGATACAATTTCTATTTTTGCGTATTTTTAATGATCCGATTGTCAGAATTTCAATCTAGAAGTTTTCCATTTTGAGAGCTTCTGATTAAAGATGTTTCAATTTCAAAAACTTTTGACTTCAAGTCATTCAATTTCATTCGATTTCATTTAGAAATTATCCAAATTCAATCCCTTTTTATTCTATTCAAAATATTTTTTTTTCTCGAAATTTTACCTATCACAAAATGGTTTGAGATGGGACGTTTGCAATGCCAAATCGTTTAGTATATTTGTTTTCAATTTCATGAGCTTTTATTTCAAAAGTATTGATTATTGTTTAAATGGTTTATAACTCGTAATATTTCGAAATCATCTTGATAATTCATTTTTTAATTTTTATAGTTATAGTGTTATGATTGGGAATGTTTAAACAACAAATTTGTAAGAGACTCAAAGGTCCTCTTTTATATAAACATTGCATTGATTACGTACTTAGGTATTACCCGGGTAACAATATTCGGTCTTGATTTTGGCTTGGGTCAAGACTAATCCAAGGCAGTTTCAAGTTATTCTGCATGTCCAGCTCGCGAGACGGAACCATACCATTTTTGATGTCTTAAGACAAATATCTTCCACTTAGAAACCAAAATTAACTTTGTTCATCTGCAATAATCTTCTTCATTGGATGGCGAATCTAAAAATGTTGTCCATTTTTTCCTATCTCCAACAGTTCACCAGATACTTGTAGAAACTAAAAGTTTTATTATTTTTATGGAAAACTTCAAATGCCCGTAGTTGTACCAAAGGCCAATCCAATCTGTTGATTTTTTCGAAAGTTATCGTGCCACAAACTAAAAATCTATAGACAGACTAACAAACAGACAACCTAACAAACAGACAAACTAACAAACAGACAGATTAACAAACAGACAGACTAACAGACAGACATTTTGTGGGAAACTGTTTTTTGAGTTCAGGGTGTCTCGAAACGTAGACGTTTGATAAAAACAGGGGGGGGGGAGGTTACATTTTAAACAAATCTAATACCTTCTCATTATTGGATGAAAATGAAGAAATATATGGCATCTAGCACAATCTGTCCATGGTCCTTTAAAGCTCGTTAATTGTCGATAACGAAACCATATATTTTTTACTGCTGTTTCTCCTTCATGGAATATCATTGTCAACTCTGATTGAAACTGTCTTTTGTGATATAACTTTTAATTTTTTTTTCAAACCCTTTATTTCACTGTGTTAAGTATCATAAATTAAAATTTTCCTCTTCCCAATATAAAGGATTATTGTTGCACGTTAAGCACGTGGCAGGTAACTCGAACATGACGTAACATGATTTGTGGCTGCTAATAATATATCAAGTGTCATTTTGGTCCTTCTGAATTACACCGTTTTATCTCTTCAAAAAGATTAAGATAAGGATGAGTAAAAAATAAGATGAGAATTGTAAAAGATTGATGAAATTCAAATTTAAATGTTAAAAATATGTGCGTTAATTTATAGGAAGATGTGAGATAGTAAGTAGTATATATATCAAAACATCTTGTTCAGTAAGTCATATACTCACATTGTTGTACTCTAAAAATGTCTCCAAAAATCAACATCATACCTCGATCATAAAAACATGAGGACCATGGTTGGTTCATCCTTCGGGATTTTCAGTTGTGCAGCGTCCTTAATTCTATTGGTAAATATAGAGTAAATACATTTTTAATGCTTGAAGTATATATTTTATTAATGAAAAAAAAAAACGTCTCCCAATGTTTAAAGAGTTATGTTTCACACGAAGCCAAACTTAAAAAAATTTATGTGTAAGAAGCGAGTGGAGTATGGTGGAAGGCTTTGAATAAAATTTCCCATAAATTACACAGGCCAACTAAAACTAACATTTTTTGTACCCAAAGACTATGTAGACCTTGTAGGTGACACCGAAGAATTTGTAGGTCTAAAAAGAGAACTTGTTCATATTTTTTCTACATGTCAGGATTTCGAGATATACTAACCCAGGAGTGAAAAATTGCCATTTATGTTTCACACTGTAAAACCAGTAATGAAGGCGAAGAAAGCAAATACAATTGTGTTACTTGATTGATGAAGGGTTTTTTGTCAGAAGGTTCTCAAGATTGCTGAATGAAAATTTATGCTCTGATTCTTCATATTCAAGATAATAAAATTAGTTTTCAATTGATCCGATAGATTAGGATGCAGAGTTGTGTACAGGCCGAAAGTTGGTTGTTTTTATGTTTTCTTTTAATCTCACAGGTTCTCAGATATTAACATAAAATCATCCGTAAAATTATTTTTGATGGTCAGCCAGCTACCAAGTTTTGTCGAAATCGGTTAAGAATTGCACTGCGAATCTAATTTGATAAATTGGAATGTTGTAGTTTTTTGGTCTTTGGTCTTGCGAATTTATAATTGGTGGTGTGAATAAAGAAAGTCTTTATTTATTTAAATGTCAATGCATTTCGCCAGCGATATGGTGGCCTCATCAGGACTATAATAAGTATGGACAAAAAAAAGATGACAGATATTTTTGGCGTTCTTAACACTAACAAATTGTACATTAAAAGGAATTATAAGTGTAACTTACCATAATGACATTTTTAGATTTCAGTTGGTGGTTTTTGGAAAAAACATTGAATTTTTATATAAACCCATGATAAATCGTTCGTCGAAATTTTTGTATGAACCCATGATAAATCGTTCGTCGAAAAAAACTTAGATGTTTTAGATAGAAAAATATTTTTCCATGATTGAACTTCTATATATTAGTAATGGTAAGTTGTATTTTATAAACCCATGGATAGGTTTATTGTTCAGAAGCTTAGATAATTTGAACCTATAAAATGATAAAATAAAAGTATAGTTTATTTTAGATCCAAGTAATATTTGAGTAAATAGGAATATGAGTGAAAATACTTACAAAAAAGTACTCTTCTATCATTAAAAATCCATAATTTAAAATTTTATGCCAAATTGAGTTCCCAAATTTAAATTTAATTTAGCAAGACTAGAGTATTGTTTTTCAAGAAAAGACTGGTATATTAAATGAGAAATATTGTTAGGTGACATTTTTGAAAAGTTAGATAATTGAAATTTGTTTATATATTTAAATCTACCAATCAGACCTGTCACTTCTTTTATAGGTTCACCACTTCACGGTTTATCACAATATTTAAAAACAATTCTCAATGAAATTCTTAGCACATCACAATACATTATAAAAGACAGTTGGAAACTTATAGAAAAAAAAAATTAGACATCTTAATATACCAGATGACCACACTGTAATATCACTTGATATAGTTTCGATGTTCTCAAATATCGATCCTAATGTAGTTTACAAACTAATTGAAAAGAACTCGAATAAAATCAAAAATCACACCAAACTTAACTTTCACCAATTTGACGAGGCTATAAAATTTTGTATTAGTTATGCTTATTTTCAATATAATTATAAAACTTACAAACGAAAATTTGGAACACCGATGGTATCACCTATATCCACAATGTTAGCTGAATTGCTCTTGCAAGATATGGAAGGAAAAATTATTAAAAATCCAACTTTAAAAATCTTATTCTATTTTCGGTATGTAGATGATACACTAGTATGTTTACCAAAAACTCAAATACAAAAAATTTTGAATGAATTTAACAAAAAAGGTGGAACTTTAAAATTCACACTTGAACAACCGGTCAATAAAAATTAAGATTATTTTTAAAAAAGGATATATTGAAACAAATTGGTACCAAAAAGCAGTGTATTCCGGAAGAACTTTAAATTATCTTTCAAATCATCATTTTAATCACAAGAAAGGAATTATTTTCTCTCTTTGTGATACAGCAATAAAACTTTCAGAACCTCATTTTCATGCTAAAAATACTGGCATCATCTATGAAATCTTGATTAATAACAATTATCCACATCACTTTATCATAAATCATATTAAAAAAAGACTTCAACACCTAGAAAATCTAAAAAACCCTTTAACTAATACAGAAAATAATGAAAAAATCATTGACTACTCGAAATTAATTACATTGCCTTATCAAAAAGACCTTTATATACCAATGATAAGAGTACGTAAAAAATTAAACATATCTCTTGTCTTTGCAATTAAAAATAAATTATTTAATACCCTTTTACCATCTATTAAAGACACAATACCTAAATTTGAAAAAACTAATCTTATTTATAAAATCAATTGTAAAGATTGTCAGATGACTTATATTGGGCAGACTAAACGTGCCCTTAAGACTAGAATCTCGGAACATCGAACTACTGAAAAATATAAAAGAACTAACACAGGTTTATGTAAACATGCTACCAATTTTAATCATAAATTTGATTACAACTCCGAAAATGTAAAAATTCTAGATTTAGAAAGCAATTTTCATAACAGAAATATTTTAGAAATGATTAACATTGTGAAAAATAAGGGTACTGTTAATTTTAGATCCGACGCTGAAAATCTAAGTGTAATATACTACGACATTATCGAAACTTTCTAGAAATTTAAGGAAACCATGAAACTTTTCAACTACTTCAGTTCCTAACCTAAATTCGTTTAGAGCAGACCGCAAACATGTGGTTTGCAAAGAAACCTTTGAATAATTTAAAAATATAAACAAATTTCAATTATCTTACTTTCAAAAATGCCACCTAACAATATTTCTCATTCAATATACCAGTCTTTTCTTAAAAAACAACACTCTAGTCTTGCTAAATTAAATTTAAATTTGGAAACTCAATTTGGCATAACATTTTAAATTATGGATTTTTAATGATAGAAGAGTACTTTTTTGTAAGTATTTTCACTCATATTCCTATTTATTCAAATATTACTTGGATCTAAAATAAACTATACTTTTATTTTATCATTATATAAGTTCAAATTATCTAAGCTTCTGAACAATAAACCTATCCATGGGTTTATAAAATACAACTTACCATTACTAATATATAGAACATTGGTTTATACAAAAATTCAATGTTTTTTCCAAAAACAACCAACTAAAATCTAAAAATGTCATTATGGTAAGTTACACTTGTGATTCCTTTTAATGTACCATTTGCTAGTGTTAAGAACGTCAAAAAATATCTGTCATCTTTTTTTTTGTCCATACTTATTATAGTCCTAACGAGGCCACGATATCGCTGGCGAAATGCATTGACATTTAAATAAATAAAGACTTTCTTTATATACACCACCACTTATAAATTCGCAAGACGAAAGGCCAAAAAACTACAACATTCCAATTTCATGAGGTCTATAATACAACTACATTAACTAATTTGAGAAAGAAACTTCTGAAAATCTGGAAGCGTTAAATTTCTTAGTACCGTTTGTTTGAACTGGGCGACGATTCGCCACCAGAAATCTTCATCTCGAAATTCGGACTCAAAGGAAAAATTTGGACAACGAATTCGTTTTCAGGACAACAAAGTCCTATAAGCTCACCTAGTCCAGTCTTTAGGTAAAAATTCAGTCGGCACGTGTTTGGATCAAAATCTGATTATGGTTTGTGTGGTTTTTAAAGTAAAGCTCACATCAGCAGGGGCTAAATGTTATCACACTAAACCTTCCTTCAATTATGCCATTATTTTACGTTAGAGAAATGGATACAATGTAATAATTCTGAAGAGTGTAACGTAATGGAAACGAATACTCGAGAAATGTTTAATACTAAATATATATTTTGTTAACAATCAAAGTGGATTATGTGGCAAAGCCGAATTCCAGCATCTTATTTCCTGAAATATGAATGGCGATTTTGTTCCATGTATGTGATTTTGCAAGATTGAACTCATTGAAATTTACTTTGAATGTTCATAGAATCAATATTTCAAAATATGCTGTAAGTACTTAATTTTCGGCAAAGAGTTTGCCAACTGTTTCAAGCAAAAGTGTTTTTCATAATAAGATCTCTGACCCGTATTTCAAATTAAGAATTGCATCACAGCACCATTTTTCGGACAATGAAAAAATAACACTGACGTTATTTGCAATGTCTATCGTGTCCCGCACTGCCACTATAGCCGACACGCTCCCTTATAATATAATATTAGTTACCTACGTAAGATGCTTGATGACTAATGACAATTGGCTTAGTTAAGAACCTCTACTGATTTAATTTGTCCAAATTACAAAAAATTGGATATCTTTAAAAATCTGTATCGTTTATCAGGCACAGGAGTGAGTCCCTCACATAGGAAATTCGAAATGTTTTGTTACTTTTAAGGTTTCGTTACCATATAGGCGTTTATTGCCATATAGGATACGTCTGCAATATCATTTGATCCACCGAAATGATTTTTCAAATGCTTCGCTCTGCGACTTACAAGCACATTAAGTCGCAGATGATCTGATGTGCTGTTTCTTGAAGGAAGCCGCTCTTTTGATATCGAGGATCGCTGTCGATCTTCATGTTGGTCAGATGCTTCTTTAAGCCTCAGTGGCCCGTGAGCATTTCAATCACCATTGTCACATGCAAGCATATCTACTTTCTTGTTAGCTTCACTGTTCTCATGTCCAGGAAACCAGATCGTGTCGACCGAGTTCTTACTGGACACTTCGAGAAGCTTTTGTAGACATCTCAAGAGATGTCTGATTGTCTGCCACATATTTAATATGGTGGTTAACAAACCCATGCTTACGAATATCCTCTTAGGATCCCTTGGTGGCAACAATTTCAGCTTGAAACACGTGGGAAATTTGTCTAGTGTCATTTTCATCTCAGCATTAGGTTTAATCCCACGTACTTCAACTCCAGAGCGAAGGAAACCTTTATAGCTGTCTGTATACCAGACGTGCTCGCCCATTGTAAATAAATTACTTCTCCTCTGTTCATCATACCAGTCGTCTCTTTCCAGGAAGATCACCTTGTAGGCTTCATGAACAAGTATTTTCTCAGAGACTGCTATGATTCTACCTTAGAAAAAGTCTACATGCCTCTGCCAAAACCATTGGCCCATTCAGTTGGCGCAGCAGTGGCATACCTAAGAGAGACTCCAATGCCGCTGATGATGTTGTTCTCATTGAGCCAGTAATTGCCAGACAAAGAACGTTTGTATGATCTCCAGCTGTTACCTGATTATCGTATATGACCAGTAAATTACCTTGGGTTTGAATCCCAAGGTTTTTTTAACTGCGCCTCTGCTAGCCCAAAAGGCTGCTTTGACCTTTTTCACTACAGAATCAACGTATTGTTCCCCGGTTAGTTTAGGGTCGGAGAAAACTCTTAGATACTCCACTGATGTGGAAAAGCCGAACTTTTGGAAATAGAAATTAGAGTTCACGAGACCAGGTGGTATCCAGCTCATCTATATACCCTTGTCTATGAAAACCTGATTCATTTAACCGACGAATCAAATTATCTGTGGCACCTACACCATTTCTCCCAGGACAATTCAACATAGATTTCGTAGGGGTGTTACTAAAGGCACCCTGTATGTCTAGAAACTCTGGCATTGCTACATCCTTCGTTCCTCCTGCTTTATGAATGTGAGAGAATAACATGAAAGAAGTTAGGATAATTGGTCCAAATGATTCAGTCTCACAGGAGAAATCTCTCTCCAGCTTTGGTGTGAAGATCCCTTTTACCTTATTTCATGCCATAGGAGTATATCGCGTAGCTGTGCACGTCCCAGAGTCAGAATGAGTTCCTTTTAGACGGTTGTATTCCGTTGGTATATCTTCCTACAGTAAACTTGTACGAATTCCAGTTTTCAGTTCTTCTGGCTCTATTAAATGGTCTCCTTGATTCTTTTCTCAAGGCCATAATTCTATAATTTTACCAAGGAGCATCCTTGTCTGGCTTTCTAATACGAATATGACAATTATCATCATGAGCTTTACATGGAACCCTATTTACTGCATCCACAGCAAATTCTAGCTGATCAATTGATCCTATCCTCCTAGGTCTACTTTCCAATGACTCTCCAAGATCATCGCTCTATTCACCCCAGTCAGTCGCTCTTGAGTTCCTATTCTTAAACGAATCAGAATAATGGATATAGAGCACAAGATCAGGTCCATAACCTCATGACATCCAGTTGTCACAAAGGTTGGTGTATTCCTGCGATTCAATATAATGGAATCAGGAGTAAAAAGGTAATATAAAAGGTACTCAGCCCCCTAAAAAATCAGAAAATGTGTATAAGACGCCCTTTAAATGACCTACAGGGATAACAAATGGCGAATTCTCTAATTTTTATTTGAACTTTTTTCAATCCCCAAATAAATCATTCTATGTTTTCTTTTTACTTAAAAATTTCATTCTCCGGTTGGAAATTCAACAATTTTTTTTTTAAGTCATCCTTTTCAGTTGAAAATTGAACTGTTCTCTTGAAAATTTCTGTGATTTGTCAAAAATGCAACTGATTCGTTAAAGAATTAACATTTTAGGTGAAAATTCATAAGTTCGTGTTGAAATCTCAACTGGAATTCTACTTGGTTCAAAATTCAATACTTTTTCCTAAATTGTTCTTCCAAGTTTAAAAAATGTTTAAAATGTAATAATTATAGTTGACTATTCATTTTTTCAGTTGAAAAATCATCTTTTTTCCCCCTCAGTTGAAAATTTGACTATTTTGTTAGATTTTTCCAAAATGAATATTCTTACTAAAAATCCAACATTTTCACTTTTTGTCGAAATCGTATCATTTTAGTTGCTAATCCATCTATCTGTTTGCAAGTCCATACATTTGTTGAGATCTCATCTTTTCTGGTGGAAAATCATTCTTCTTGATTGAAAATTTGACTTTTTGTTGAAAAATTTAACTACATACTAGAAATTTGATTATTAGGTAGAAAATTCATGATCCTTGAACTCTTATATTCGAAAATTCAATTAATTGGTTGGGAATTGATTTTTGCAGGTTAAGAACTCAAGAATGTAGCTAAAAGTTCAATAATTTAGTTGAAAATTCAACTTTTTCATCAAAGATTAATTTATTTAATTGAAAATTGGCCAGGTAGCCTACTATATACTATTAATATATTGCAGAAGTTTCCCTGTTCAGACGTACTAATTGCTATTTTAATATTGGAATGACTCATTTTCTCTTGCAGAATTGAGCTCGCAATCAGGCCTTCCCAAACCACACGGATAAGGCTATTCCTTACGGGAAAGTATGATGTCTGACAGGCGATCAGCTTACAATTGGAACACATTTTCTGATAAAAGATGCTAATGAATTTGACGGGGAGTGTACCGGAGATAAAACCGTATTAGCAGTAGATTTCCAGATCCTACGGTTCATTGATAATAATAGTGGATTCAGTTGTCAAGAATCAAGCTTCATTCGTCAATTCCTTTAAAAACCAACGTACGTTCCGACCTCGTTGCAGGACTTCGAGGTGATACATTACATTTATTTGTTTGAAGTTGAATATGTGCTAGAATCAAAATATCTTCTCTACATCTGATTACGAAAGTGCACTGCTCTTTCAGAATAAATGAAGTTCTATTCGTGCGTATCCAATATTCTATAAGTTCTCTCGGAGCGTCTCCATACCTTTTTTGTATGTGGTTTGAATAACGCATGATATCGCAGAACGTGACTGACCTTGATTTAATTATCTATGTTCAGTGATTGAAATATCATTCGAACAGTGAAATTTCCTTCGACTGTTGTTATCAATAATGAAGTCAGTTTACGTAATAATGTCTTATTTTTGTCATACGGTCCAGTGAAAATTATAGTGGATTAATTTGTCAAGATTCAAGCTTTATTCGTCAATTCCTTTAAAAACCAACGAACGTTCGGACCTTGTTGCCTGGGGAAACTCTACATTTAAGTGAAAATCATCCGCTTTCCATACAATACTGGCTAACCCTGCTGCCGAATCTTGTCCCGTATCCAACTTCAGCAGCTCCAACAGCTCCACTGCCATCCGCCGCTCATCTAGAAGCTCCTACAGAAGCTTTTTCAGTCGGATCTTCAATTGCTTCTTCAGACGCTCCTACAGACCTCCTTTCAGCGGTGCGAGCAGCTCCGGGAATAAATGATCAGGAGTTTAAAGTACGATGCTAAGCTGTTTTCGAAATTTCAATTTCCCACGCCCAAGTCTTTGGAATAATAAAAATATATACCATGACACTTTAAGCCAGGCTGAATAGTTCTAAGCTTTTTCCCTCAAAAGGGTAAATTTTACTCTATAAAACTTTTGTGTCATTCAAAGCGTTTGTCTATAACCTGGACCTAACGGTACATCGTCATCTGGTGGACGAGACTGATACAGCGTATCTCTAATTTTTGCTGCTCTTTTTGGGGAGCCGCAAACCCACCAACCCAAAATTTGTTCACAATACTAGAGCCATGGCAGACACTTGATTACCAGTAGTGCGGGCAGTTTCTTGCTTGTTAATTTAGCCAATTAAGCTTTAACTGAGTCACGTTTTGCTAATTTCAGTTTTCGCAAGAGGCCTTAATCTCATAACAAGGAAAGAGTCAATCCTTTGCATGCAAAGGAATCCAATCAAATCAGGTCGTCAGCAATAGCTTGGGTATCGATTTTCTTGAAAGCTTCTTCCAGATCATAAATTGGTCATAATCAAATCATAATCGTGAAATAAATATAATGTCAAGGGATTTCTACAAAATTTTACGATTGCAAGTGATATAAGAGAATTCGAAAACGTTCAAAGGATTTTAAGTTATATTGAAAGGTATCCAAAGGCTTCTCGGAATATAAAACAATTTTACAAGATTTAAGCGATTTCTCGATAAATTTAGGAAATAAATATAATTTCTATTTTTTTCAAAGAATTCAAATGATTTCTATAGATTTCTAACTATTTTAAAGATGATGACTTTTTCCGCTCAAATTCAATAAAAAGGTCAGGTTATGTATGTTTTGGGAGAAAACGTACTGATTTAAACCATTTCAATAAAAAAAAGTAGGAAATAGAATATTCAATGATTTTTAGATAGCTTCATTCGTTTTATTCGCAGATCAATTCAATTATCATTCGCGATGATAACTTTGTCTTGGATTTTTTATCAAATTGATGTAGGGCAACTTGAAATTCTTATCTTTTGACAAAATAACAAAAAAATTAGAGATTAGTGGAAAAATGAAAAATAGAGAGACAGCCCATTTTCTTTTACATTGCGCATTTCGCATATTGTAATATCGACCATAACAATTGATTTATTCTCAGCAGGGATTAGAAACCTGATTTTTGAAGGGTCCGGGGACCTAAATGATCCAGCACAGACTGGGCCTGGACCTGAAACCTTAAGAATGAGAAAAAGACGGGACATGAAGCCAAACCCTTAAGAAATTAAGGGTTCCGGGTTTGGAATCCGATCTTTAGTTTTCTTCTCATACGGCTTTTAAAATTGGATCATTAGAAGCTAGTTTATCAAATATTTACGAACGTTTTATTATCAAATTTTATCAGATTTATCTCGCAATGCGTAAAAGTGAGCATTGAACAGTGTTGATTTAATTTAAAAACTTTGAAACAGGAATAAGATCTTGAGCAAGTTATATTTTATGATATTACAAATTACCGACAATCTAACTGGAAATATTTTCTCGTGTCTGTATTTATTCACGAGAATAAATCGGTTTTATGACATAAATTCCTTCAGCCGCAAAAATGATTTCGCTTGATTTTAAATTATTTTCTCCAGCGATTGAAGCTTCTATGCTGCAGCATGCTTCTGCAACTTTTTTTCATCATGGCAATGCAACAGTTCATTAGTATACGTCGGTTTCAAATCATGTAAAATTGTTAATGAATAAATTTTCAGAATCATGATGCACAATACAAACAATGATAATTTTCAACGAATCAGTTCGCAGATCCTAATTTAACAATCCTGTAATTTGTAAATCAAGATTAGAACTGTTTTATTTTCAACGCTCCAAGTATAAATTCATCAATTTTGATAGTTGCCAATTAAAAAACTTGTAATTTTGAGAGTTTTTATAATTATTAAACCTTGAAAATTACTTGGAATGACAGTTGATACTACATGAGATGATACTTATTAGGAGAATATTTATCATAATTTCGTAAATATATTGAACACAAAGATATATGGTAATTAGCAGAATCGGTAAACAGTCTTTGAGAGCCTGTTAACTGTCGAAAACGTAACCATATGTTCTTTTTCTTTTTTGCACTCATGGAATAAACATTGTAAATTCTGATCCAAATGATGTTCAGTAATACGAATTTAGAGTTTCCATTTTTCAACCCGTTGATTGAACTGGGTTGAGTATCACGACTTCAAAGAAATTTTCTCTCAATAAAAATAATTTTGTAAGTATTTGCGAAAAAAGATTGTCAGAAAAAAAACGTTTCGTAATACTCGATCGGCCCCTGGAAGATTAATTTATGAGTTTATGAGGCAGGTGACTCAAACATGACGTAACATACTTTGTGGTTCATAATAATATAATAAATGTGATTCTGCTTTTTCTGGATTGCTCGGTTCCATCTCTTCTAGTAGATTGAGATTATGATAAATAAAAAATGAGATAAGAATACTAAGAGATTGATGGAATTCAAATTTAAATGTTGAAAATATGTGCGATGATTTATAAATAAGTGTCAGATAGCAAGTGGTATATATATCGGAATATCATATCTAGTAAGCCATATTCAAACAATTATACTTTTCAAGAATCTCTCTATAAATCAACATCATACATTGATCATAAAAACATAAAGATCATGGCCGGTTCTTCCTTCTGGATTTTCGGTTTAACAGGCATCCTTAATTCTATTGGTAAATATTTAATTAAATATATTCTTAATGCTTTTCGCTTGTAGTATATGTTTCATTAATTATTTTTTTCCCTACCTATGTATGAGAAGTCATATTTTTCACAAAACTCAACTTCAAAGGAGGGCTTTGAATAAAATGTTTGATAAAAAACACAGGTCGACCAAAATTAACTTTTTTGGTACCCAAAGACTGAACTGGGTAAACTCGATAGATTTTAGGTCCGAAAAGTTAATCCATTATCCAGATTTTTCGTATGGGTCAGGATTTTGAGATCCTGCTCAGTCTATCGTTTAGTATTCCTTTTTACCTTTTATTTCCAATCCGGATCATCCCGAGAAAAATTAGTAAGGAAGGCGAAGAAAGCGAATAAAATTGTATTACTGGATCGATAAAGGGTTTGTGGGCGAAAGGATTTTTAAATTACCAAATCAAAATTTGTGCTCTGATTTTTCATATTTAACATGAAAAAATTTGTGCCAAATCGATCTGATAGATTAGGATGTGGGGATCTGTACAGGTCGAAAGTTGTATGTTTTTATGTTTTTTTGTTGTTTTATCCTCACAGATTTTGAGATATTTACAAGAAATCATGCCTCGAATTATTGTTTGATGTTCATCCAGCTACCAAGTTTCATTAATATCAGTTGAGCATTGTCCTGACAACCTAATCTGATTAAGAAATTGGTGAAATTTTCAAAGCGCTAAATTTCTTGATAGCTCTTTTTTTTACCTGGCAACGCGACGGTTTGCCACCAGAAACCTCAATCTCAAAATTTTGACTCTCGGGAAAAATCTAAGCAAAAAATTTATTTTCAGTACACCAAAATCCTTCAGGCTGAGTTCATTTTTAAAAATTTCCATAAACTTCAGGAAATTTATGATTTTTTTGTAATTTATGGTAATTTTACAGGTGAATATGGTAACTTGCCATGGAATACCCAAAATTTACTTTTAAAAATTTCCATAAATTTCCGGAAATTTATGAAAAATTTCTGTCATTTATGGTAATTTTACAGGTAAATATGGTAACTTACCCAAAATTCATTTTTAAAAATTTCGGTAATTGATGGTAATTTTACAGGTAAATATGGTAACTTACCCAAAATTCGTTTTTAAAAATTTCGGTTATTTATGGTAATTTTACAGGTAAATATGGTAACTTACCATGGAATACCCCAAATTAATTTCTAAGAATTTCCATAAATTTCCCGGAATTTATGAAAAATTTTGTTAATTTATGGTAATTTTACAGTTAAATATGATAACTTAACATGGCATACCCAAAATACATTTTTAAAAATTTCCATAAATTCCTGGAAGTTTATGAAAAATTTCGGTCATTCATGGTAATTTTACAGGTATATATGGTCACTTACACTAAATTCATTTTAAAAATTTCTATAAATTTCCGAAAATTTATTAAAAATTCCGGTAATTTATGGTAATTTTACAGGTATATATGGTAACTTTCCATTAGTAACCGCAAAATTCTATTATCTGCAACCAAAATTTCCTCTTAGTTTTTACCGTGAGTGGGCTGATAATCATAAAATGCGAGCTCATAGATGCATAATTTTCATTATTCATCGCTGACGTCACTTTTCAGTCCCTAGGGAGTAAAAAGTACTTTTTACTCCTTAGGGAGTGAAAATTAGAGCTTTAGCCCCGCTTTATAGGCGTCGAAAAGGGTTAGGATTTTGTAACGCACGCACGAAATGTTCACTTTTCGAGGCATGTATTGCGTGCGGAAAGTGATCAATTCCAAAGTCGTGGTAAAAAGCAGTTATAAAAGGACTTTTTTAGCTGCTGCGTTTGCGCTCTTTGAGCAAGATTGCAAGCAAGATTGTGATAATTTACCATAAATGACTGATAAATTACCACCAATTACCGATAAATTACTGAAAATTTCAGAAATTTTTGGACACCTGAAATTTCCTGAAATTCATCAATTTCCCATAAATTTCCAGAAATTTGGGAAATTTAGCAATTTTCTATAAATGTCCGGAAATTTGGGAAATTTTGCAATTTTCCATTAATTTCCAGAAATTTTGGAAATTTTTTCCAAAAAGCTTTGGCTACCTGATATTTCCGGTAATTTTGCAATTTTTTATAAATTACCGGAAATTTAGCAATTTTTCATAAATTTTTGTAAATTTGTTTAATCTTTCCAAAAAGCTTTACAGACCTAAAATTTCCGATAATTTATCAACTTTTCATCAATTTCCGGAAATTTTGGAAATTTAGCATTTTCCGGAAATTTTTGGATTTCTTCGAAAAAGCTTTGGATAACTTGAATTTCTGGAAATTTTCGGTAATATAAATATGCACAGGAAATTGCCGGTAATGTTTGGTAATTTTATCATAAATTTCTGAAAATTACAATAAATTTCCAAAAAAATTATTCTTATTGTTTCTCAAATCAGAAATTTCCTGCATTTGTTACAAAAAATATCTTGTGCAATAGGTGCTCAAAGAAGATGAAATGTTGATGCTTTGAATTTTCTCAAATATGCTGTAAATACTTAATTTTCGGAGAAGAGTTTGCTCATAATATAATATTAGTTACCTACGTAAGATGCTTGTTGACCTTTGGCTTAGTAAAGGTTAGGGTTTTGTAGCCCCGGACTACAAAAAACTTTTCTGGGGAAGTAAGGAAAGTTAGGAGGAACAAGGATGTGTGATCTTTGGGAGGCGAGGGGAAATGAGGGAAGGAATAGTAGGAAAAGTAAGGAAAAGTTAGGGAAAGTTAAAAAAATAAGAAAAGGAAAGCAGGAAAAGTGAAGGGAAATGAGGAGGAAGGAAGTGAGAAGAAATTAATCTAGGAAAAGTAGGGGAAACGAGGGCAAGGAAAAGTGGAGACACTGAGAGAAAATGAGGAAGAAATAGGGTGGGCAAGTAGAGAAGATGGGGGGGGGGGGGGAAATTAGGAATGTGAAGTCGGGGAAGTGACGGAGAGGAAAGTAGAGATGCAGAGATAAAAGTCTGAGAATTAGGGATAGGAGCGAAAGAAGAGCTTTATTCAGTAAAAAAATTATCTGAAATGGGAAAGGAGAGTATTGCAGGCGATTCAATATTTTGTAAAATTCGATTTTACGAATTTTGAGATGATTACGAAATATAATTGAACATTTTTGCCAAAAAAATAAATTTGTACATGTCGTAGTTTGAACTTTGTTTTCGAATATGAAAAATTTCGAATCATACAAAATAAAAAAAAATCTCTTTCTTGCTTGACTAAAATGATTCAGTTGATTTCAGAATCTATGCTCCAATCTGTATACAACACTCCGAATAAGATCATTACGATATCAAATATCGATCATTCATTCGAGCCGAAAAAAATTCTCGTGATTTTGGTATGATCTTTGTTACATTGTTACATTCCAAAGTTATAGCTCTAAAATGAAAAAAACTAATATTTACTAAAGAAAAATTCAATATCTTTACTATTATTATAATTGTTATTATTGCAAATGGGCAGAGCTACCCAAGTTCCATAACACTGAGGTTGTCTACCCTTTGATCTAATTCCCTACGATGAGGCCGATTTCCGCCACATTGGACTTTTTTGCCGTGTAGGATATTTCTACAAAATCATCTGGTAGTTCTTGATATGGTTGATAGAGCCATTCTCGTTTCCGATAAACAATTTAATCAAGACAATTTGCGACTGGTGGGGGAAACACTTCGTGATAACCTGTTATAGTAATGCTTAAAAAAAAAACTATGGAAGTTTGATGTTGCAAGAGGAGAGTAGGTAGATGATTAGGTTCACCAAACACCGCACTTCAATTTCAACATTGCCCGAGCAGTATATATTTTCAACAAACAGAGAAACACTGTAAAGGTTTACTGAAAAAAGGACGCTCACACTAGAATGATTATTTCATGAGTTTTCGTCAGGAACAAACACTTAATTAGACAATGGTCACGACCAGTACAAGTAAATTGTCACCATGTCTAATAGCCTTGTGCACACACGCAAACCTCACCACCATCATGAGAAAGTAGGGTAGTGTAGTTTCCAGGTTATTTCAAAGTCAAAGATAATTCTTGAGTACTTAACTGAAGTCGATGAGCCGAAGTTTTCGAAATAGCGATTAGAGTTTACGAGATCACGTACTTGCCTACTTTTTGCAAAAACCAACAATTCATTTTTATCTGGGTAAACAGATGGACAACGATCATTGCAACAATGCTTAACAAAATTGAGAGGATTTTGCATGTGTTCCACTGACGCTTCCCATGTTTTACTGTTAACAGTATGACAAGGTCATCTACATACCCTTGTGTATGAAAACCTGATCAATATCAACAACGAATGAAATCATCTGTGACGCGTGCACACAGGGTAGAAGATAAAACTCCTCCCTGCGGACACCCCCTTTTTACCTTTGCTCTCATGTTGCAACCGTCCAACTGAGACTGGGTAATTCTGGCATATGGCATAGAGCACATTCACCTTTTAACAGTGGTACCTACACCACGTTCCTCGGAATAATTCAATATAAATTCCGTAGGGCTGTTACTGAAGGCTCACTGTATGTCTAGAAACTCTGGTATCGCTACTTCCTCTGTATGTTCAGCTTTTTGAACGTGGGAGTTAAATGCATGAAGTACGTGGATAATGGATTCGCCTCTTTATGAAGCCAACTGATTACCATGAAGGGGTTCATCCAGCAGGATTCCCTCCTTCATATGAAAATCGACTAACTTTTCTAATGCTCTCAACATGAATGAAGCGAGGATCATTGTTCTTAATTATGTGGCCTTATAGTCGAATTCCCTCTTCAGCTATGGTATAGAGATCGCTTAGACCTTCTTCCATGCCATGGGGGTATATCCTATAGCTATGCAAGCCCTAAGAATGCTAAAAATTGGTCCCATCAGAATATTTAAACCTTTTTGTATCAGCACCGGGAAAATACCGACTTGCCAACATCCTGTCATCCCCATTGGCCATATGTTCTGGGCCGTCAGAGGAGTTTAGCCTAATAGAACCTCCATCTGATAGGTACCTAGGGTCAGAACCAGGAAATTGCACCTGCATTAGGTGTCTCATGTTTTCACTAGTTGTCTCTGTCATGTCACCTGTTGGTGAAATCAATGCCCTTAGTTGACATGTACATGTAGGGCTTTTCTTAAAACTTTCTGGATTTTCGCATTATCAGGTACAATTTGAATGTCCTGATAGTGTCCCTCTAATGATTTCCTTTCAGCCGATTGTATTTCGTTAGTATATCTTGCTACAGTAAACTTATACGAATGTTATTTTTAAGTTTTCCCAGGTCTACTAAATAGTCTCCTAGTTTCTTTCTTGAAGGCCATACGTATATAATTTTACGAAGTAGCATTCTCGTCTGGCTTTCTGATACGAACATGACTATTATCATGATAAGATTCACATAAGACCCTATTCACTGCATCCGCATAAAATTCTAGCAGATAGATTAATCTTATCCTCCTAGGTCTAATTTTCAATGACTTTCCGAATTCTTCCCTATGTTTATCCCAGTCAGTCGTCCTTGGTGTTCTATATCTAATAGGACCAGAATAATGGATGTATAGCAAAAGATCATGTCAATAACCTCATGACATCCAGTTGTCACAAAGGTTGCTGTATTTCCGCAATTTTATTTGGTTGTATCGGTAGTTAAAAGCTTATTCAGAAGGAACTTAGACCCTGACAATCATAAAATAGCAAGGAAATTTTGTTGGTCAGGGTAAGTCTGGGAATACTCAGGGATTGTGAAAATAATCTTCCAAATGTCAGGAGATTTATATAAGACGCCTTTCAAATAACTAGCAAAGATAATAAATCTAAAGTGTTAAAATTTTATTTAAAAATCGTCTTGTTTCCTCAATGAAACATTCTACTTAAATGATGTTAGGAGAATGATAATCTGGACTTTAAATATTATTGGTCCAGGAAAATGAAAAATTGGTTAGGGAAGAGTTAGAGAATTTTGAAAATCAAATCAACGACCACCCATATGTAATATTTATGCTAGTAATTTATTTGCCGTATCTTTCTGTTCCTATCCTTTTACTTGATTCCTCTTTTTCGTTATATTTTAATTTGAAATTTTATTATTAGTTAAAAATTCAATAATTTTATCAAATTGAAAATTTAACGGTGTTCTTGAAAATTCCTCTTCTTTGTTAAGAATTCATCTGATTTGGTAGAGAACTAACTTTTTAGGTAAAAATTCATAGTTCGTTGTTGGAACTTTAACTGGAATCCTTTTACCTTTGAAATCTCACTATTTTTTTTCGAATTGTTTTTGTCACATGGCAATTTTTTTTTTGAATGCTACTATTTCAGTTAAAGATTCATTTTCTTCGTTGAAGAATCATCTTTTTGGTTAAAAGTTAAACCAATTCGTTGAAAATTAATGTTTTTCCTGCAGTTTCATAATTTTATTAAAAAATTGATCCCTTCGGTTGCAAATTTGACCATTTTGTTGAAAATTTTTGAACAAAATGCTCTTACTGAAATTTCGGCGTTTCCATTTTTACTGGAACTTCATCATTTTAGTTGCTATTCCATCTATCTCTTTGAAAACTCATACATTTTGTTGAAAATTTGTCTTCATCGCTAAAGAATAATTCTTCTTCGTTGCAAAATTTGACTATTTGTTTAAAAATTTAACTCTATTTTAAATATTCAATTATTTGGTGGGAAATTCATGATGTTTACAATTTTTTCGTCAAAATATTCAATCACTTCGTAACGATTCATTTTTCATGGTAGCCAGCAGAACACGGTTAACATTTTGCGCATCTTCCTATGTGATATACTATTTGTAGATTTTGGATCTTACAGTTCGGCTAAAAATTAAATAATTTTGTTACAAATTGAACTATTTATAAAAAAATTTGATTATTTTGTTGAGAATAAAGATATTTTTAGAAAACTAATATCTTTTTTGTCGAAAATGCAATTTCTTTGCTGGAAATTCAGTACGTTTTAATTTTAAATTATTTTATTGGGTTTATAAAAGATTCTACGTTAAAGATTTTACATAATTAAAATTGTGGTATTCAAATATTAATGGTCAGGTAGTCAACTCTATATGAATAATATATTGCAGGAGTTTCCCATTCAGACGTATTCATTGATCTTTTAATATTAAAATTGACTTATTTTTTTTTTGCAGAATCAAGTTTGCAATCAGGAACAACCAGACTACAAAGCCAGGATCTCAGAGAATTCAGAATTTCCAGTTCACCCGGATATCGCCCTAAAGCTCTTCCTTTCAGGAAAGTACGATGTCCGACAGACGAACAGCGTACACTTGATACAACTTTTCTGATAAAACATGCTGATGGAACTCACGAGGATTGTACACATGATAAAATTTTATTAGCAGTAGGACCTATAATCATTGGTTCTATCTTAGGTAATACGATTCATCCAATATCTGTAACATCTGGCGGCGAGATCATGTATGATGAAACAACCAATAAACAAATTAATGTTAGTATTGGTTATCTGAAGAAGAATTTTGGCGTATTTGGTCCTGTGCCTGAGAAAATTCTACGTCTGAATCTAATTCATCCGTTCGGTGTGTTCAGCACAACAAGAGCTAGTAACCCACCAAGACCTAGAACCCAAACAAGAGTTGGTACACCCATTCAGGCGCGCTCTTCCTTCCAATCCGGCCCTGGCTCCCATTCCAGATTTGACTCCGACACCAGTAGCTCCAGCAGCTCCTCTGCCATCAGCCGCTCATCTAGAAGCTCCATCAAAAGCTTCTTCACCCGTATCTTCGGTCGCTCCCCCAGCCGCTAGTCCAGATTTCCTTCCAACGAAGCGAGCAGCTCCGGAAAGAAATTATTAGGATAATTTTAGTCTCCATACTCTGTAATAGTTCTCTGTATAGTTCGAAGCATGTTTTCTCAAAAGTTAAATTGGACTACCTAAAACTTCCGTGTCCTTCACAGCGTTGGGCTAGAGCCCGGACCTAAATGGATATCGTCATCTGGTGGACACACTATGGAAAAGCATTTTCCTAACTTTTTTGGCACTTCCTGGGGAGCTGCAGACTCACTATCCTTCAATTTTTTTTACAATACTAGAACCTAAAGGAGCCACTTGATTACCGGTAGTGCGGGCAGTGGCTCGCTCCGCGCAACCCAGCCACTGTTGGATAATTTTGGAAAATATTGATCAATTGAAATTTATAGGTTGCCTCACCTTCATTCGATTATGATGAGAAAGCAGAAACAGAAAATTACTAAAAAACCGGTTAATATCTTCAATCACAGTGGAAAGTTATTATACTTTTGTATGCACTGAAAGTTTTCTTCTGTACCTTTTTTCAGTTATATCAGGAAATTAATTTAGCTAATTAAACTTCAACTAAAAGTCATGTTTTCATAATTTCGGTTTTAGTAACAGGCCTTTATCAAACAATAATAAGAGGGTCATCCGTTGCATGGTTCATTTCATTTCCAATGACTTCATCTGTATGATTATTTTTCAAATAATTCCTGAATAAATTGTATTGCTATAACGAAAAAAAAAGTTTTTTTCTAATAATGAACCAAGTGACCTCTAACACATGCACGTCCCAATATCTGTGTCGGGTGTTTCAAAAATTCACTACCGTATTTTTCGGGTCAGACATCTAGTAGCTCCAGAAGCCTCAATGGATGTTGATCGCGCGCTTATTTGAAATGATTAAATGTGGAAATAAATTTTCCACAATAAATAATGATAATGAAGTACAAACAATATTATGAATCTTTCTTAAAAAATAGGTGTGTCACGAAAATATAGAAAGCGTTGTTGTCGATTCTCATCAAGGCCAAAGAAAAAAGTCTTGCCAAATTGACACACGTAATGAAGAATTCAAGTTTCAGTTGATTGAAATTTATTAATTTAAAATTGTATTGTTATATTTTTAGTAAGAATAATTGATTTCCATCCAAGAAAAAAAAATCTTTCAAGTCAAACCAAGAAATAAAAATTTTTAATAGAAGAAATACATTTTCAAGCAAGGAAGATTTTTCAATTATTGAAGACAAAAATCTGATGTAAAATTTTGAGTTTTTAAGTTATAAAGACGAATTTTTGAAAAAAAATTGAATTTACAACTCAAAAGTATGAATTTTCGACAAATATAATTAAATTTCCGACTTGAACATGAGTTTTCAACAAAAGAACTGAATTTTTAACTGAAAAAGATGAAGTTTCTAGCAAAATGAAATAGCTAAATTTAAAAAAAAAATTCATTTTCAACAAACAAACTCAATTTCAGACAAAAATTTTGGATTCGTAATGCATTTTTTAACCAAAAATGTTAACTTTCTGCCAAAAAAATACAAATTTTCAACAAAATAGATGAATTTTCAATTAAAAGAGATCAAGTTTCAACAAAAAGTAGAATAGTTTGATTTTTAGTCCGAAGAATGAATTTTTGAACAAATAAAATATATTTACAGCGGAATAATTAATTTTCAATAAAAACACATATTTTAAATAAAAACACTAATTTTCAACCGAAAAAAAATTAATATTCAATAGAAAAAAATAATTTTTCTACAAAAAAAAAATAATCTTTTAAAAAATACCTGAATTTCAAACAAAAAAGTATGTAGTTGAATTTTCAACTAAAGAATATTAATATTCACACAAACATGATAGAGTTGAATTGTTAGTTGAAAAATCAATTTTTAATTAGAAAAAACTAATTTTGAACCAAAAACATTAATTCTCTACCAAAAAAGAATGATTTTTAATAAAGTAGATGAATTTTCAACTGAAGAAGATAAATGTTCAATTAAACATGAAATAGTTAAATTTTCAGTTGAAAGAACAATTTTAAAAAATTTTAACGAAATATTTGAAATTTGGAAAAAATTATTTTAAACTAAAATGATTAATTATGAACAAAAAAAAATGAATTTTTAACAAAGTATTTCCACTTAGTTATTTCAAAATTACATACTTGAAAGTTATTTTTTTTTATTTTTCGCATTAAAGGAACCTAAAGCCAAAAATTTTTTTAATTCAAACGCTCAATAAATAAATAATAGTTGAATTCATAGATTTGAAATAATATGTGAATCCCCGCCATCATTTGCAATTCTCTAAATTCAAGAATGAATCTACGAATTTAGAGATTTTCAAAGTTATATCGTTTTAAGCAATTTTCAGTTAGGAACATTAAAAATTGGAAGATTGAATTTTCGCAAGTGAACAATTATTAAATTAGAAGTGAAATTATTTCAATTTTAGGTCCTTACAAATTTATAATTGTTCAATTTCAAAATGTTGAAAAATCTACATTTTGTTTTCACATTTTTGAAATGTTTCGAATTTTTTAAAATGTTCAAATCCTGGAAAATTTCAAAAATCACTTAAAATGTTCCAAATGGATTTTTGATAATTTTGCATGTCTTTAGAAATCTTTTTTGATATTCTTTTAGAATTAATTTTCCAAAATGAAAAATCATCAAAAATTTTTCCAGGAATCTTAGAAATTTTTTTTACAATCGTATAACCTTTATAAAATCGAATGAGTGTCGCCATCTATTGTGAATATCGTGAGCCTGCTAAAGACACATGATCCAACGAGTTTTTGTCTATTATTGGCGAAACAAAAAAACACTTTTTGATGTGTAAACATCTTAGACCTCGATATGGGCAGTCGCGCCTGATTCCAATGAAACCATGACCAGAAAGTGTAACGCAGGCCTCTGACACACGCGCTGTCCCTCATGTCACAGAAAATACGCTTGCTTCTCTCTCTCTCTCTCTTACCTTCTCTCTCTCTTACTCCCCCTCCCCCACCTTTCCCTCCCCCTCTCCCCCTCTCAAACGATTAATAATTGTTTAAACAATTGTAAATTATTTACTAATAGGCGGAAAATATGCTGTGTCTAATTTGAAAAAAAGAAACAATTTTCAATATTTTTCATAAATTTTTCATAATGAAATTTCAATTTTCAAGATTCCTTTTCATGAAAGGCAAGGGAGAGAAAGCATTTTAGGAAATAAAATAGTTAGAAGAATGAACTAAAATTTTTTAAATGTTCAAGATTATATCATTTTTAAACAATTTTAGGTTGAAACACTAGAATTGAAGGATTTTACATTGATATTGAAACATTCAAATTCAAAAATGTCAGTTATAAATTAAAAATTAAACAAAAAATGAAACAATGCAAATTTTTAAGTTTTTATTTAAGTTCAATTTGATTATTTTCGAATATTTAATTCTTACTTTCTTATTTTTAATTAATTATAACAGATACAGCGAACCTCAAACTAATTCAACTTAAAAGCAGAAAAATTTAGTGATTGTTGTTTCTTGAAAAATCTAAATTGAAAAATGTCATTTACAAATTAAAAATTTCGAAAAAAATGAGACAATGCAAATTTTAAAGTTTATATTCAGCACCCTGAAATTCGAACGATTCGAGGTTTATTTTATTTTGACTAATTCAGTTTTATTTAGTTTATTTCTGGATGTTTAATTTATAATTTCTTATTTTGAGTAAATAAAAGCATTTAATTAGGAATATATTAATAAATTTTTTTTTTCGATTGAAAAGAGAATTAGAGTTTCAATCCGATGAAAATATTTCATCAATTATTAAGGCTTTCGAATTAAAATAGTTTTTTTTTTTAATTTTCATTTGTCGGTTTGAAAAAGTCTCAAAACGTGGATATCTAAAAAAAACTGGGCGGGGGAGAGGGGGGGGGGGTCAAAATTTACACAAATCCAATACCTTCTCTGATAAGAATGTATTTTAGAACACTCATAATCGAATATTTAAGTAAACAAAGATACAATGTTTTGAAAGCTATTAAAGATTGTATGCAATATTTGAATCTCTTTTGAATTTTCTTGAAATCTTAGAAATAGTTCCAAATCTGTGGATCATTCAAATTTTTTGAAAATAAAATAAATCTTTATTCCCTAAATTTCTCTAGAAACCCTATGAATTTTATGAAGTTGTTTTAAATTCCAGGAAACCTTCGGATATCTTAAAAATCCTTTGGAAGTTTTTAAATTTTTGTGTTTCCCTTCAAATCGTAGAATATGATCTGATTTTCATTAACTTCTGATCTGGAAAAAGCTTTAGAGAAAGTTGATAGAGTCGAGCTTTGGTGCTTGTTCGTACAAAGAAATATAAACATGCACATGTTGAACGTCATGTGGTTCATTATAAAAAAAAAACGGTTTTTTTTTTATTATAGCAATTCATTTATTCAAAAGATATTTATAAACTAGTTTACAGTTTGAATAATTTGAAATTGAATGGATCGCGGTTTAATCAGAAGGAAAAGTTCAAAAGTTCAGAAAAGCCGAAGAGCAAAAAATTTTGATGGAGACCCAAGCAGCGATTCCCAAACTACTGCTGATGGCTCTTTGCGAGTAAAAGGCTACTTTCCTTTACCTGCAACAGATTAAACTTTCATTGTCATGAGATTATTGCCTGTTACTACAAATGAAATTATAAAAACCTGACTCAATTAAAGTTCCATCATTTAAATTAATTTGGTGATATAATTAGAAAAAAGTACAAAATTATTTGATGAAAATCGGTTAGCATTTCCGGTAATGAATGAAAACTTCACATGCATACGATAGTATAAGAACCTTCAACTGGGATTAAAGAGATCAACAAATTTTTCAATATCGTCTTTTGATTTTTTCTTCATAATCTAAGGAACATAATCCATAAAGTGCAGCAAAAGTTAGGGAGATGCTGAATCAGTGCTGTCCAACAGATGACGATGTGTCATTATGTGCGGATTCGAGCTAAACGAGCTAAACGTATTGAAGGTTACAAAAGTTTTATTAACTTAAATTTACTCTTCTGAGGAAACATGCCTCGAACTATTCAGCCTGGCTAAGCCATATAACTTCAAACTCTATTTAGTATTCTCAATCGGGAAATTTGAGGAATTTTAACAGTGTATGGAGTCAGTGATGATCATACTCATTTCTTGCCGGGGCTGCCTGAGGTGCTGGAAGGAGGTCTTCCGGAACGGCTCGAGGCATTACTGATGGTGCGGCTGAAGGAGCTTCTGGCAGAGGAGCTGCTACTGCTGCTAGAGACAGAGTCGGTGTCGAAGTTGGAACCAGGGATGGAGTCAGAGTCGGAGATCATCATAGGAGGGGTTCTAGGTGTTTCTGGGCTACTAATTATTGTTGGGCTGCTAGGTCTTTCTGGGCTATTAGATCTTGTTGGGTTTCTAGGTCTTGTTGGGCTACTAGGTCTTGTTGAGCTACTGGGTCTTGTTGGGCTGCTAGCTCTTGCTGAGCTGCTAGGTCTTGTTGGGCTAGTAGGTCTGGTTGAGCTTCTAGGTTTTTTTGAGTTATACTTTCCAAACGGATGAATTATTCTTGAACGTAGAGTTTCCTCAGGCACAGGACCAAATACTCCAAAATTATCCCGGAGGTAACACCTACTAACTCTAATTAGTTTATTGGTGAATTCGTTGTATGTAACCTCACTGCCAAATGTTCCAGAGATCGGGAGGATAACGTTGTTTAAGATATGTCCAATGATTAAAGGACCTATTGCTAATAAGATTTTATCTGGTGTGCAATTTACATGGGAACCTTCAGCATCTTCCAGCATAAAAGTTGTTTCAAATGCAATCTGTTCGTCTGTCGGACATCGTACTTTCCTGAAAGGAAGAGATCCAGAGCGAATACCGCGAGGAGTGAAAAATCCGGGTCCTCTGGCAGTTCCTGATTGCAAGCTTAATTCTGCAAGAAAACATAAAAATGTGTTTATTTCAGTATTAAAATGTCAATCAATGGGCCTGAATAGGAAAACTTTATCTACTTTAATGTATATATCAGTGACTCTTGCAATCAGTCCACAAGTCAAGGTGTAGAAGACAATGAAGATGATTTAGAGTAATTAATTGAATTAGACATTGAGTATTCCAGTATAACTGGACTAGTTGACCTTGAAGGACTTTGATGTCCAGAAACCGAACTCGTTGTCTAAATTTTTTCTGTACGTTAGAATTCCGAGATCAAGGTTGTTGGTGGCGAATCCTTATCTTTAAATGTGACGGCAGGAGTCAACAATAACTGCCAGACAATTGTATTTTTCAGTGTCATGATTATGAGTTTCAATATGCTGAAGATCTTATATAATTTTCTGTTTCGAAACTTTGACAAGTTTGCTCACTAGATTAAGGAGTAATCATCGATGATGAAGAAAGATATGTTCACGAAGGTAAACCAAGCGATAAGAAATTATTGCCCGTATAAATGTAAACAACTGAGAAACAGATTTCTTTAAAGTTAGATTTCTAGAAAACCCACAATTTGAGTGCTTTTAAAGTAACCTGAAACTAAATTAAAAGTATTACACGTGCACTAAAATGTAACTAAAATGAAGCTGGAGTGTTTAGTCCGATCCTAAAAATTTTTCTGGAAATCCCAATTGCCCAGTGCCCAATTGCGAGCCAAATGAGTGTTAAACAGCTTTTTTTCAAAGATGAAAGATCAGGGAATATTCTTCCAGGAAACACTACATAATTGAAAATAACTAAATCCGCCAAAAATCAAAACGTTTATTATAGTTTTTTTGGTTTGAGTTCTGAATTTTTTCTTCTTGAATATTTTACATGAAACATCACCTTATTCTACAGAATTCCTATGAGTTCCATTGTAGATCGAAGAAAAGTTTCCGAAATATTACAATTAGAAAACATTTTGAAATCAAATTTCAAAATAGTGTAGCTACCAGAATTGAAAAAATTTTTGAAAATCCTTCCGCCAAAAAATATATCCCATACAGTAACACTACTAACGCCAAGTTTCATTAAAATCAAGGAGATGGCTGCCAGGATTAATATTTCTGATCTGGAAAGCGTCTGTCACAACATGATGACACGGTGGAGGGAGAGAAGAAAGGTATTTGGGAGAGAGTAGTAAATATGATAGAAGAGAAAGTGAGAGAGCGTAGAAATGAAAAGGAGGAGAGAGTTGATAGGGAAAGGATAAGGGAAATGGAGTTGAAGATGTAGAGAAAAGAGAAGGCAGACAGGAGAAATAATATTGTGATGAGAAGATCGAAGCTAAAGAGAGAGGAAGAAAGAGAGTATGTGGAAGCACTGCTTCAGAGCATACTGTGGGTTGAAGGCAAAGTATGGAAAGCTATACCAGAGGGGAGAAAGGAGATGGAAGTGGCGGTTGTGGATTCGAAGAGTTGGGAAGAGAAGCTGGGGGTAATGCGACATAAAAACAGGATGAAGGATAAGGGGTTTTCTTCGATTACGATTCGATGCAAAAGGGAAGGGAGGTGCGGAAAATGCTGAACGACAGGGCTAGATATGAGAGGAGTGAAGGGAGAGCGGCAAAGTAGAGAAAGGAGAAAGGAAGGGCTAGTGGAGAAATTATAACTGGGGTTAGAGATTCGTTAAAGGTAGAAATTCTAGGAGCATGAGAAGGAGAGGGCGTGAAAATAAGAACAATAAAGATAGGAGGAGTAACGTGTCAGCTTGTGACAGTATCCAATGAGGATGGGATGACAAGAATTTGAAAAAGGGTGGAAGAATTGCTAAGCGAATGAAAATAAGGTATGAGGGTACTGGGGGGAGGGGGGATTCAAGGCAAGAATGAGGAGGCAAGGGGGCCTTTCCAAGGAAGAAGAAAGCTTCGAAGAAAAATCGAAGCATAAGTGAATAAATAAGGAGGAGGAGATGCCACGGGACTAGATGAAGGATAGAGGCTGAGCGTTCTCGAATAGTATGGCAACAGGGGAAGAAGAGGGAGAACACACGTATGTAAGTAAAGTAGGGTTATCGGTGATAGATTATGTAGTGATAAAAATGCAAGGGTGGGAGGAGACGGAGAGATTCGCAGTGGGAGGAAGACTAAAATCAGACCATCAGCCATTAGGGTTGTGGATAAGGGGGGAAAGGGGCAGAAGGCAATGGGGGGAAGAAGTGTCGACGGGGGAGAGGTTGAACTGGACGAGGGACGTGATAGAGGAGTATCAGGAGCAGTTACGGAAGGTACGCTTCGAAAGGAAGTCGGTGGAAGAGATATGGGACAATTTGAAAGAGAAAGTGAAAGGGTGATGAAGAGGTTATACAGATACCTGGATAAGAAAAAGTTAGAGTTGAATACGAAAAAGTCCAATTGTATCGTGTTCGGTAAAGGAGGTGGAAGGGATAAGGATCGGGAGTGGAAGTGAATGGGGAAGACGTTGCAGAAGGTGAAAGAATTTGTGTACCTGGGCTTCTTGTTTCGGAAAACTGGGAAAGTGGATCGTCACATGAAGGAGAGAGAGAGGAGGGCAAATTCGATGATGAGGCAGGTGTGGGGGTTGGAAAAGAAGTTTTTTGCAGATGATTTTGCAAGAAGAATGAAATTGTTTGACTCGTTAGTGATGAGAGTGCTATTGTATGGAGTAGAGGCGTGGAGGTGGAAGGGAAGAGTATAGATAAATAGGAAACAGGAGAGGTACGTCAGGAGTGAGACGGGAATAACAAGCTTACAGATTCTAACGGGGAGTCGGGCGAGCAAAGAATGAGGAGAAATTTTTCTAAGAAAGGAGAAGTAAGCTAGTCGTAGCATGTTGGTTGGCGAAGGAGTAGAGGAGAGAGGGTCGGAAGATAGAGATTGAAAGGGAAAGGTATTTTAGAACAAATGCACTGCAGATGGATGAAGTGAGAAGGATACATGAGGAAGGAAGGGAGTTCTATGGGATGGTTAATGAGAACGGCATGGAGAAACAGAAGGCAGCAGGGGAGGAGAGGATAAGAGAGCCAAGATTTAAGGGGAAATATAGGTGGATCATGCTAAGCCCGAGAGCGCGATATTTATGTGAACAAGGAGAGAAAGGAAGTCAGAAGTTCATAGCGAGGACGAGATTTGGGTGCATGAAGGGTTTTAATACATTCTGGCTCTCTAGGGAGAAGAGGATGTGTGAACTGTGCGAGAAGGGGGACATAAGAGCGGCGCACTGGTTGAAGCAGTGCGTGGAGGTGGGAAGGAGTGGGATAAGGATGGAGGTATTGATCCATAAAAGGGGGAAAAACGGGTAGTTGCATGGGTGAAGGGGGTGTTGGGTGAGATGGAGAAGAAAAGAAGGAAGGAGGAAGAGGAATGGAGAAGGAAATATTGTAAAGAGAAGAGGAAGCAGTTATAAGTAAACTCCAATGCGAGACAAAGCAAGAAAGTAGGGACATGCGTGTGAGGCGAGGTGAAGCGAAGAAGGCAAGGTGATAAGAGCAAACGACATTAGCTATAATGTGTCCAAGGCTGAAAATGGAAATTTTTTTACTTTTGGATCAGTATATCTCGAAATCCTAACCTATAGGAAAAACTTAGACAATGGATCTGTTTTTCGGAACTGAAATCCTTCTGGTTAACCTACTTCAGTCCCTAGGTGCAAAAGAAATTCTTCGTGAAAAAAATAAATTTACATTTTGGAGAAAAAGATTTTTTAATTACAAGAATATATATCATGAGCGAAAAACAATGAAGATGTATTCAATCATATATTTACCAATAGAATTCAGGATGACTGCCAAACTGAAGATCCAAAAGGAAGATGCAAAAACAATCTTCATGTTTTTCTAATCAAGGTATGCAGTTGATTTCTAAAGAAATTCTTGAAGAGTAAAACTATCTGAATGTGGTTTATTATACAAGATGGTCTGTTATATATTCTACTCGCTATCTCACACCTATTTATAAATTATCGCACATGTTTTTAACATTTAAAATTTAATTTCATCAACATCTCACAATTCTTATCTAATCTTTCATTTATTCTAATTCTAATTTATATGAAGAGATGAAACCAGACAATCCAGAGAGACCAAAATGACATTAAATATATTATTAGAAGTGACAAAGAATGTTTTGTCATGTTTGACGTAATCGCTAAGCGCTACACGCGCAATAATAATTTTATTTACCCTGGAAGCTTATAAATTAATCCTCCGTGGACCATTTCATTATTACGAAACGTTTCTCTATGACAAATTTGATTTCAAACATTCTGACAAAATCATTTATATTGGTAGAATCTTTCAGAAGATGAGAAGAAATCATAAATTCTAAGAATAAATTACTTTAAGCCACTCTTATGGTACCCCAAAAAATACCTGTTCAGAGTCATCTTTTAACTAATGTGAAATTTTTTAAACAATGGTAATTTGTTTGGATATTTGCTTTTTTAGGTATGGCACGAAATGAACGTATATTTTCTAGAGGTTATGGGTTTTTTAATCAATTCTAACAACAAAATAATTAATAATCGTAACATTATTTGAAACAAATATTTTATTGTCAATATTGATTAAAAAACTCAAAATATCTAGAAAATACGTTTACCTCGCGACTTACCTGAAAAAACGTCACATTTACAAAAAAAAAAACATAAAAAAAAATTAAAGAAAAAAACATTTTTTACAAAAATTATTTAAAAAAATACTAGACGCCTTTTATTACTCATTTTTGTAGTCTATTCATTAATCTTGATCATTCAATTAATTAATTTAAAGCTGATAGCTGGATTTATATGTTCGCAAACTTCATGTTTAAAAAAATTCTTATCTTTGCCCGATTTATATAACAAATAATTAGCGCTATTGTGCGAAGGATATTTTTTATTCTGATTGTAGGTAATTTGTGAAGTTACAAAATATAATCTGCTTAAGATCTTATCCCTGTTTTACAGTTTTTTTTTTATAACAGCAATTGATGCTAAAATTTAGATTGCGAAATCAATGTGGTGAAATTTGATAACAATTCCTTTTCAAATATTTAATAAACTAGCCTTTGATATTCACATTCTGAAATCCAAATAAAAAATTTAAAATGGGTCAATTGCTGTAGATAATATTACGAAAAGATGCCAAATACGTAGAATTTGCGATAATAAAGAGACGCATATATTTCTTTATACTATTTGTTTTATTATATATGTTTCACTTCTTTTGAATCAACTTAATTGTGTCAAATATTCTGACAAGAATTAAAAATTTCAATATCTGCTGCAACAATTCAATTAAAAATGAAATTCAAAATTAATTTTGAAAATGAAGAAATCATATTAGCGACTCAAGTATATCAAGCTGTCAAAGAATCATTTATTGTAAAAAATATGCAAAAGTAGATCACTTTTCAAAGAAGCTTATTTGAAATTATTTGAATAATTTTAAGAAATTTGTTCTGAAGACTTTAATTACAACTGTAAGGAATTTTATCGAGACATGAAAAGTAAATATGAGAGATAAGGAAAAATGAATTCGACCATTCTAACCAACGATATGATAATATCATCGAAGTGATTTTGTTCATCAATAATATGATAATAAAAAAATCTGTGGTAGTTTATCCTCTATGAAATATCGATTTCTTCGTTTAAATAATTAAGGGATGATTAAACTATCCTGAAAATAAATTATGATGCAAGTCGTCCTGAAGCACACTTCCTATATGTATGTTTTAAAGTGATATTCCAGGTCTGATCTTTGTTGATTTATTTCTTAGAAAAGTTGATTTCTCTGCTTCTCTAAGTAAGGGATGATTAAACAACCCCCTAGAAAAATTCGAAAACGTCCTCGTCATTCTGCACCTTCCCTATTTACTTTTAATATGATTCCTATCATCATAGATTAATCAGAAAACTTTTCGTGATTTTAGTCATTAAGGAATGTCGATATTCCAGATATTACTTTTTTCTTTTGGATTATTGCTTTGCTGGTTCGAAAATACAAAAATAATTAGATTTAGAATTTTTCACAAAAAGCCATTTACCATACATTTGGTGCGGGGTCCTTTATATTATTACAATTCTTCATATGCATTGATTTAGAAACAGGTTTATTTCCATTAACTTTCCTTATAACTAAAAAAGTATGCATCCTATAAAAAAAATTTCATTAGTATTCTTTTGCAACCTGTTTTGTTTTCCCAAAAACTCAATCTCTTTATTTTCAGAGATATTTACTAGAATTGAAACAAAAAATACGCATACTATCAAAAAATGAATTACAACAAATCTGTGGATATGTTTTGCGTGAATAGCTTTTTCTCATTATTTTTTTTCGTACCTTCCGTTGTTCTTCCAAAATTTATATTTTCATTTCCTAGACTTTTTACGAATGAAACAAAAACTTTCCACCCTATCACAAAGTTATCGTAACAAATTTGCAGATTTTCATTGGCTACACGATTTTTTTTATACATATTTTCACGTATCTTCCATATTTTGACCAGATGTTATGATCAACTTCTGAATTGGGAAAAGCTATGTGGTCCATTATTGGAAGAAAAGTTTTTTTTATTCTAACAATTCATTTATTCAACAAATATTTGAAAACGAGTCACATAGATGCACTTATTTTAAATTAAATAAATCGCAGTACAATCAGAAGGAAAAGTTTGAAAGTTAAAAAAGCCGAAATGCGAAAAACTCCGAAGTACACCAGAGCAGCGATTCCTAAACTAATACTGATGGCCCGCAGCGAGTAGAAGGCTATTTCACTTTACCTTTCCTTAATCCCTTCATAATTAGAAAGAATCGAACAATGATTCGATGAGAATCGGATAATATTTCCGGTGATGAAGGACAACTTTAAATGCATACAGCAGTATAATAACCTTCAACTGGGATTAAAGATATTAACAGATTTTAAACTATCTTCTTTTGGCTTTCTCGTGATAATTTGAAAAAGTTAAAGCACCCTATTAAATTTCGATTTAATTATATTTTTCCAAATTTTTGAACAAGCGGTAGGTCGCGCGAAGCAAGCAGCTACATGCGTAACTGGTCATCAAGTGTCTTCCTTGATTTCTGGTATTGTGGACAAATTGCAGGATGGTGGCTTCGCGGATCCTCAGGAAAGGTAGGAAAAGTTAGGGGAACGCTTTATCAGTGTTTTCCATCAGATGGAGATGTGCTATAGCTTCATGAAGACAAATCCAACATTTTGAGGGAATGTGCTATGAACGATTCAACCTGTCCCAAAAGGTCGTCGTATGTTTTTTTATCATTCCATAGACTTCTGGGTAAGGAGTTCAAATTTCGGAAACATCTTATCATCTACCTATAAACTCTGTCTGGTATTGTCAATCGGTAAATTCGGGGAGTTCCAACTGTGTATGAATTCAATAATGATCATACTTATTTCTTGCCGGGGCCTGAGCCGCTGAAAGGAGGTCTGGAGGAACGGCTGGAGGAGCCACTGATGACGCGGCTGAAGAAGCTTCTGATAGAGGAGCTGCTAGTGCTGCCAGAGTCGGATTTGGAGTCTGAGCTAGAACTACTTTCTGGGCTGCTTGATCCTGTTGGGCTATTAGGTCTTTTGGGGCGTCTAGGTCTTGCTGGGCTTCTAGGTCCTTCTGGGCCAAACATGCCAAAGGGATGAATTACAGTTGAACGTAGAGTTTCCTCAGGCACAGGGCCAAAGACGCCAAAATTCTCCCTGAGGAAACCCCTGTCGACACTAATTTGGCTATTGGTTTCTTCGTCATATATAATCTCGTGGCCATATATTCCATATATTGGATGGATCTTATCGTTCAAGATATATCCAATGATCACAGAACCTATTGCTAATAAAATTTTATCCAGTGTGCAATTCACGTAAGAGCCTTTAGCATCTTTCATTTGGAAACTTGTTTCAGATGTAACCTGTTCGTGTGTCGGACATCGTACTTTCCTGAAAGGAGGAGGTTCGGGGCGAGCACCGTGTGGAGTGGAAATTCTTGATTGTGTGCTTAATTCTGCAGGAAAAGAATAAGTTTATTTTGATATTAAAATATCATATAATACGCCGGAATAGGGAACCTTTTGCAATATACTAATCATATATTTTTGGATACTTTGATGTATCTTATTGAGTGACTTCCAGAACCAGTCTTAGTCAGTTCCCAAATTGAGGTGTAAATAACTATGATGATGATTTAGAGTTACAAATTGAATTTAGAGTAAGTAAGCAACTAACTTTAGGAAGTTTTATAACATCAAATTATATCAAATCTCCAGTATACTTAAACTCGTCATAATGCCACCATAAAAAAACGATTGTCTGAAAGCTGTCGCTGACTATATCATATTGCCAGACGTTGACAATAGAAAGGATATAACAATACATCCATTCTTTAATAACTATAACACAAACACACAAAAAGAGTATGTGGAGCCAAAAATTCCACCTGTAGAGTATTATAGCATTGATCAAGGAGAGACAAAATCTGCATTGATTGGAACTTTCTGCTTACCTGTTTTTGTTTTTAAATTTGAGTTCGAGTTCTTAGCTTAGTTCAAATTATCTAGGGTAGACCAGTACAAGTCGAAATTCGTCTTTTTCGCTGTAAAATAAATTTTCCGATAGCCTTTATAATGATAAATATATTCTTAGGTTTTTGCAAGAAACGAAATTTTTTTGCAAAAGTTATTATCAATGGAAATTTCATGTTGCAACATGATCAACATTTTTCTCGTGAACGACTGAACCGGTATTGACGATTCCTTAAAAATATAAAATCATTGAATTTGTTTAACAAATTACAAATTATTTCTATCAATTGTTGATTCCTAAGATAAGGGCTATTGAAGAATCAATGTTCAAGCAGGAAAAAGCAAAGTACTTCGACCATGCTAGACGAATTCTACAATGCTATATAGGTCGATTTCTGGGCTCCGCACAATTTTTATTTGTTTGCCTTTTGTGGATTGTCGGTGCAATTCTTAACCGATTCTAATGAAACTGGGGAGCCGAACAAATGAGCATTCAAAATATGTTTATGCATAATTCCAAAGTGATATCTTGGCAGCTGTTAAATTAAAACAAACAAAGTGATAAACCAAAAAAAAAAACTTTCGCCCTGTACAAACCTCTACAGTCTACATCCTAATCTATTGGACCGATTTGTATTAGAAACATATTCAATTTTGCAAATCTGAACACAAATGCAGATTCAGCAACTTCGAAAACCTCTCGTCACCAAGCCCCTTTTCAAGCAAACAACACAATTTTATCAGCTTTCTACGCCTTCTTTAATAGTTTTTCAGTGTTTGTCACAAATTGTTAATACACCATATCTCACAGCAAAAACTCAGTTCAGGATGAACCTAAAGAGAAAATCTGGACAGCGGATTCGCTTTTTTGACATGAAAGTTCTTCGAAGTCACCTAGTTAAGTCTTTGAGTACCAAAAAAAGTTAATTTTGGTCGGGCTATGTGATTCATGCGACATATTTTTTGAAGCCCTCCACCATACTTCACTTGCTCCTCACACATCAGTATTCGGAAATTTGGTTTCGTAACAAGCATACCCTTTTATACATTGGGAGGAAACGATTTTTTAATTACTGAAATATATACTAAAAGCAAAAAGCATACAAAATGTATTCAATTATATATTTACCAATAGAATTAAGGATGGCTGCCAAAACGAAGAACCAGAAGGAAGATTCAATAAGGATCTTCATGTTTTTCTAATCAAGGTACGCAGTTGATTTTGAGAGAAATTCTAGAAGGGTACAGCTATCTGAATGTGGCCTATTGTAAAAGATGTTCCGATTATATACTACTCGCTATCTTACACCTACTTATAAATTATCGTACATATTCTCAACATTTCAATTTGAATTTCAGCAATCCCTTACAGTAGTTAGGTACAACTATGAGGCGACCGCCGCCGTCTACCCCCACTCCTCGGCCGTCTGTCTAGACT
>CAKNXH010034853.1:190-18089 GCA_932178445.1 Andricus quercusramuli | reverse complement strand
CAGCAATTCGCTTGCGTTGAAGAGTACAGCGGTAGACCCTTCAGTTTTTCCTAGCTTGTAAAATTTAAAGCTACGCTTTAAATTTCATACATTTCAAATCGAAATGTATTACATTTTCAACAAAGTTTCTAACTTTCAATTATTTAGCATCGAAGCAAAACAAGATTCAATAGAGTTTACTTGCTAACTTGCATATTTCACGATTGTTCTGTTTTCGGCTAATAGTAATAAACAAGATTACTTATTTCCGAAAAAAATGAATTTGTTTGGTTGAAATATCCACAACTGCATTTTTCGTTTATAATAAATTAATTTTGTTGAAAATTCGTTATTTCTTTAACAGAAAATGAATTTTTAAAATTGAAAATGTAATTATTCTAGTTGAATATTGGTGAAAAATTGATCTCTTTAGTTGAACAAATTATCAAATTTCACTATAAAATTGTAGGTTGAAAAATTACAATTTTTACTTTAAAATTCAACTATTCCAGTCAATGTTTCATTATTTTAGTTGAAAATTCATAAGCTTGGTTGAATATTGATTTGTTTAACTACAAATTGAAACTAAAGAATAGAATTTTTATGTTTAAAAGTCATATTTTTTGTTAAAAATTTAACTATTTATTAGAAAAATGATCTTTTTTAGGTCAAAATAGAAATATTTAGTTGAAAATTCATGAATGTTGTTGAAAAATCATCTTTTTGTATTGAAATTAATCTTCTTATTTAAAAATTCATTTTTTTGGTTTCAAATTCAACTATTCCAATTGAAGATTCATCATTCTATTTGAAAATTCATCACTAAGCTTGAAAATTAATTTTTCCAATTAAAAATTCAACTATTCCATTATTGGCTGAAAATTGATAGTTTTTAGTTAAAGATTCAACTATAAGGATGAAAATTGTTTGTTGTTCAAAAATCCTCACTATTAGTATTAATTATTTTGTCTGGAAATTCATCTTTTTTTTTTGAAAATTCAACTTTTCGGTTAAAAAATAAAGTATTCCAGTTAAATATTTACAATTTCAGTTTAAAATTATTCTTTTTGGTTAAAAATACAAGTACTTGTAATGCATAATTTGCCTTAAAATTTATCTATTGAGGTTCACAATTCATCTATGCGAGTAAAAGACTCATCATTTTATTTGGAAATTCATCATTCTGGCTAAATATTTTTTCATTTTTTTTGTGGAAAATTTGTGTGCGTGTGAAAAATTATTTGTTTTTTTAACTGAACAATAATCTATTTGGTTGAAATTTTGTCTTTTGTAGTTTAAAATTCATTTCATTTCTTTAAAAGAAACGTATTTTTTTGTAGAAAATTATTCATTATATTTCAAAATTAATATTCTTCTTTGAAACATTATATTGTTGATAACTAATGTATCTATTGCGGTCAAACATTCATCATTTGAGTTCAAATGTAATTATTACATTTTTGGTTGAAAACTTATCTTTTTTAGTTCCAAATTCAACTATTTCGTTGAGAATTTATGCATTTCGTTTAAAATTCATCTTTTCTTGGTAGAAATGTAATATTTTTGGTTCAAATTTCAAATCTTTGGAATTTAAAACGGTTTAAATTTAATTTAATACAAGACCCACATTAATTTGACCCAAATATGCACGGAGTTTTAAGTAGAAGAAGTAGACACTATATTACACATTGTTGCTATTTTTACAGAAAATGGAAATCATTTTTCATATTTTGAAGATTATTATATGCGATTCTTTCGTTTATTGCATTATGTTTAAATAGTTTTATCTATAGATAAAAAAACAGTCACGACTTTGCAATTGTTTTTGTCTTGTAAAACTTGTTAACGTTATGAGGTTATTTATATTTTCGTTTTTATTATTACTATATCATGTTTACTGCTCAGATTGAAGTAACATTTTTTTAATCGTATCTAATCCGACTTTAGTAGTTTATTATTGTACTGCAATTAAATTCTCTTCATTGTAAAATCAGTTTTTGAATTTACTTGAAACTACAGTTTAAAATAGTAACTTGCAATACATTTACCAATTCATTTGGTAGTACCATTACCAATTCCTTTAGTAGATACAGTTACCAATTCATTTGGTCAGTTATTCCTACTTATGTAATTAGTAGATTTTTAACAAATTACCAGTAAACGCATTGGCACTATTCGAATTAGTAGACTACTACTACTAATTAATAGTTTTCTACTAATTCAGAGTCAATTTAATTATATTGAATTTTTAATTAAATGAATACATTTTTATTAAATTTATTAATAATTTATTAAATTAAATAAGTCGTAACAAAGTAATAATACTGGAAAGTGTTATTAGAATGACATATTTCAATATAAATAATTATATAAAAATTTAATTTAATTCAAAAGAAATAATTTTTTTTAAAAATTCATCTATTTTGGCAAAAAGTTTGAAAATGTTAGTATATACTACTGAAAAATTGATCTACTTGGTAGGCAATGATTGTTGCTTGTTAAAAATCAATGTTTCTGTCACAGCATTCATCATTTTAGTGAACGCAGAACAATATTTTTGTGATTTATGGTTGTGTCGAAAATTATCATCATCGGGTTGAAAATGCGACTGTTTTCGAGATAATTCGCCTATTTGGCTTACAAATTCAAGAAGTTTGTTTAAAAACTACTTGGTTGAAAGATTCACTTTTTGGTTGAAACTTTTTCTCCTTGGGCAGAATCCCGGTAAGAAGGCTTGAATAGAATATGATTGAAAAATGCAATTCCTGTGAATACCTGATTTTCCCTTCTTTTTCTTATATCACAAACATTATTAGAAAGAAGCAACTGCTATTCCTGTCAATACACTTTGAAAAATATAAATGTCTGAGAAATATAATAGAATTTAGTAGAATTATTAAAGTCATACTAACATTTATTTCATCTACATTGAATTCAAATTTTCAATTTATGTAATATAATTAATTGTTAATTATAATAAATTTTATTTTAAATTTGGGTATCACAGAATCTATATTACACTTAATTCAGTTCATTATACTGAAATTTAGGATAATACATTAGATATAAAGCCAATGTTAATTTCTGGAATTCAAATCACTTGGTCTCTCCGAAGTGCAAACTTGAATTCATTTAAATAGACCCTTCCTAACTTATATTCCAAAAGGGATAATTCAAACAATTTTAAACACACATTTCTTGAATGAATTAGAGTGAATTATGTACGCTTCAAGTCTATCCTGCTTTACGGAATACGAGAGAGAACTCATTTTTGAAGACGTTGAAAACTATATAAGTTTGTAAATTCCTATTGAGTTAAAAATTCCATTACAACATTGTGCCTGTATGTACTTCTAAATTCATCGGTTTACAATTAGAAAGTGACCAAAAGCATGTGTAAAAAATCTTGAAATGCTGAGAGAAGCTTATAAGTTTTCATTTGGAGGACAATATTTAGTATTTGTATTTATAAAACATTTGTTGTTCCGTATTTCTTCAGTCATCAAATGTTCTCGTATATAAACACTAATAGTTTATAATTCAAACAAGATAGATGATTAGTACTGTTTCAGATCATATGTAATATAACAATTGAAAATTGAAGTTCAAATAAAGCCCAAGAATGATATTAGTTGATATTATGTATTGAACTGTATAGAATGTGACGCAGCGCCACCTGGTGTAATATATATTGTGCAAGGAGCGTTCACGACGCAGAAACTCTTCTCCTCATCACGGATTAGCTCTCGTGTAGCTGTTTGATGCTGCCTGACGGGGAGCACCTCTCTGGGAGCAAGAGTAGGCGGTCGGCAGTGGTGACCTCGAACACGATTTCTGACGTCGGTCCACATCTGCTAGCCTAACCGTTTGCTACGCGTTCGCGTGGTCCGAACGCGTTGAGAGCTGCCTAGTGTTCGGCTAGCCACGACCATTCCCTCTCTGCTCTCCACACGACTCTTCCTACGTCGGGTAGCGCGAACGGACCTTTAAGTTCCTAAGACTGGGAAAATATGAACAGGCGAGGAGTGCGTCAGGAACGCTTGGAGCGCTCGCCCAGTATTTCGCTCCCAGTCCCTGATATTGAAGGTAATCTCGAATAAAATGCAACATTACCAAAACTCCCAACAGAAATTGAACGGGTGAACCGATTTTTGTCTATCTTTTTTTAATCGTCTCGTAATTATGTAGTGAACCTAATGCAGCATATAAAAATTCAATTTCTGCATATTTCAATAATGATCAATTTCGTTCAAGCGGCTCGAATAGTTTCACACCGTAACAATGGAAAGGACGGATGAGTTACGGCCGACCCCCTGGGGTGAAGCATCCTCGAAAAAGTTCATGGTTTAATATGACGATTTTCCCTTATAATTCGGAGTGCCTGTTTTGGGTTCACCGTGAGTACTTTCCCGGTAGCGGATTGCTCGCTTCCAGGTTATTGAGGCGCTTAATAATCTCGAAACTCAAAACTGTAGGAAGCAATCAGTAGACGAGGAAGCGGTTGTTTGAAAATGCATGCAAGAAATAGTACAGAGAAATGCTAAAAAAGCAATTTAATTCTTTTTGGTCTCCCTGAGCATGCTAGCCTTAGTTCTGAGGACACGGCTCCTACTGCTACTCCCTCGTCTGTTATTAAAGACATCTCTTCGGGCGTTGTCCCAACTAACTTGAAAATTGAGAAAACATTCAGAATTGGAGTATTTTCGCAGCAGCAAGTAAAGCCTCGTTCTGTCAAAATATTGCGTGAAACGGAAAAGTCAGCGCATGCGTTTCTCCACGCATTCTTGAAGCACAGAAAATCTACGGACGATGTCAAACTGAACAAACTTTGGCTCGCATTCGACAAAACCAAAATTCAGCTGCAGGAAATTTCCAAAATGAAAACCACATTGGAGACCCGTCGCCAGGGTGGGGAGCAAAATCTAAAGCTGACTTTTCGCCAAGGGATCCCAGTTGTGAGCAAAATGGATCAACGCAAGAATTCAACGACCGTCTCGATGCAGCCTGCGAGCAAATCATAACAGAGGAAAATTCGCAAAGTAGTGTGAGTAACCCTCCTTTAAACTGTGTAAGCCAGTGGCATGTGCCAAGAAATTTACTACCAGAGTGTCAGGGGCAGACGAACCAAACTGCATGTGTTACGTAATGCAGTTCCACAGATCTCTTACAGTGTTATTGTCTTGACTGAGACTTGGTTAAATAAAAATATTAATTCTTCCGAATTAGGCTTCAAGGGTTTTGATCTTTTCCGTGGAGATCGTTGCAAATTGTCAAGCGATTGCGTACGAGGAGGAGGGGTATTACTGGCCACCCGTCACAGTCTGGGTTGTATTCGCATTCCCTCCATTATCAACACAGTTGAACACACTATTGTGAAACTTGCAGTAGGCTCTACAACGCACATTTTAGGTGCTTTTTACATCCCTCCAAATTTTAGCATTAACAGATATATTGATTTCTGTGTGATCTAAGAAGATGTCTCTAATGGCTTCCCTTACGCCACCTTCACTATTCTGGGTGATTTTAATATGTGCTACGTGGATTGGAACAGAAATCTTGACAGTGGTCCTAGCTGCTCAGCAATGGCTGGATCGTTTAGATTACAAGCTGAATTTGTGAACGTTGTTTCTAACTCTTTAGATTTTTTAAATTTGACCCAAATTAATGACAATCACAACGTTCGTGGCTCCTTGTTGGATCTCATTTTTACTAATTACAACCCAGACAAATGGAGTGTGGCTATTGATTCCCTACTGCCCGTTGATGATTATCATCCTCCCCTATTACTTGACCTAGTCATTAGAAGCGGTTCACTCAAAGCCAATACTAGTGTAAATCATAATACTAGACCCGATTTCAAAAACGTTAATCGCCCTGCGATCTGCACGTATTTAGGGAAAATTGACTGGTCAAACTTATTTACAACTGCAACGGTTGATGAGACTGTTGACATTTTCTATTCTCATTTGTATGTAACCTTCGACTATTTTGTACCTGTTAACAACTTTAAAACTTCTAGCTTTCCCCAACGGTTCAGCCGTGACTCAATTACTTCAATCTTAGCTAAGAAGGCTGCTCACGCAACGTACAAATGCACACGCAATTCAAACGACTACTTGCAATTTTCTTTTCTAAGAGTGCTGAGCAGTGAATTGCCAAACCAATGTTTAAGCGATTATATTATAAAAACTGAAAATTCTATTATTGCCAATCCGAAACGTTTCTGGGTTTATGTCAATTCGATTAAGCAGAACAACGATATACCTTGCCAAATGTTCTTGGGAGATTAACATGCTGTTACAAATGAATCCATCGCAAACCTATTTGTCAATTATTTCAATTCAGTATACACTAGCTACACTAGGGTGGTCCAAAAAAAGACATTTTCGAATTTTTGGGATTAGACTGAGAAATATTGTAGGCTACATGAAAATAGAAAGCCACTATTTTTTTGTTTTGCTAAAAAATAATTAGTAGGACTACGCATTTCACTTTTCTCTCTTATGGAGATTAACATGTAAAATGATATTACTTTTTTCAACTACAATTCCGCAATAGACGTTATGATTACATTTGTTTGAAACTTTAGGCATTTATTGATGAGGATAATTTGCTAGTATATTTCTGATGTACCAGAAACTTAGACTAAAATTTCTACAAGTCTTGAAAAAATTTAGTTGTAAAATTTTTAAATAACTTTAACTTCTTGAATTTTGATCTAATCGACACATTTGATTGTAACAGTTTCGAAGTATATTTGATATCCAGTAAAAATTTTGATTTAATTTTTTTAATCTATCAAAAGAAAAAGTATTTTCTATTTTTTGAAAATTTTCAAAACCTTGAAAAGAATCAAGGCTGAAATATGAATCACTAACAATGGATTAGGCTACACGAAAAAAAAAATTGCATTAAATTTTATAGAACTAGTCCTATAGCAGAGGATACGACAGGTAGTTTATTAAAAGTTAAAAACTTCTTGGTTTTATATTGCATCGAACTATTCTACAAAATTTATTACAGAGTTCTCTAAAATGCGAAAAACGTAGAATAGTTCTAGAAAATCTAAAAGTCCAGCTAATATACAGTCTACATCGGAGAAGTCTCGAAACTATAGAGAACAGTTCTATAAAATCATGGCCGATTTTTAGCCCCAAAAAAATCTTTTTTATTATCATTATTATTATCATTATGCTTTAATATTTGTTCACATATTTAAGTACATAATTATTTACTATTACACAAACAATCACTACACAAATAATCGCACGCTATTAAAATTATTATTCGCTGTGGGTTCGAACCCCCTACCTACGGATTCGGAGCTCCTGAGAAAACCTCGCAGCTAACATAACTTGTAGTATAAAAAAAAAATCTAAAATATAAGCTACAGCTGCGCAGGGCTGTTTGACAAATTTTTGTGATTTGAAAATTCTAGGTTAATGATTTCGGGAATTTGAAATTTCTGGAGTTTTATATTTATAATGTCAGTAATTTCAAAAATATCAAATTTTGAAAATTTAGTTTAAAATTTAGGTAATTACAAATTTCGGGATCTTTAACATTCTTTTAATTTTGGAAACTTTAAATTTCGAACAAATTTTTAATCGCAAATTCTTTTTTGGTTATAAATTCTAGTAGGTTCAAGATTAATAAGATGTTATATAGGTATATAGAATAAGTTTATATAAGTTATATGAAATTAAAGGCTTGCATTGCAAATAATTTCAAAAGTTGAATTCCCAATTCTATATTTTTTGAATCGATGAAATAAGATATGACATGGGAAAAGTTGAATCTATTTCAATTTTAAACGTTGAAAATTAAAATCTTAAGTTTTCCAATAACCGACACATCTCTAAATGGCAAGTCCACTACCCGGGTGCACCGGAACGTGCACCAGGTCGTTCAAGACGTCATCTACGAGAACTTTTTTAGAATCTAAATTGTGTCAATAGCCAAACTAACTACCATTAAGAAAATATGAGAGAAAACAAAGTTTTCATATTTTTATTTCGGTCTTACGATACATTTAGAAGAAATTAAAAAAAAAATCGAGCCAAATTCCTTTTTATTGACGTTTCGGCCTCATCTGTGGGCCTTCATCAGAAAGAAACATCTTAGAGAATAATCGAACTCAATCATAAATACACGTCGAAGCGAATGACAAGATTTTAAAATTTTGTAAAGTCAGATCATTCTGAAGTTTTAAAAATCATTATGAAATTTGTAAACAAAAATCACTGTGTTAGCTGTTTCACAGCATTTTAATTACAAAATATGAACCTTTTTTAACATATCGGGAAAGTTCCCTGGACTTTATAGTTTCCTAGTACTTTTTTTACAAACTTCATTATGATTTTTAAAACTTCAGAATGATATCTGACTTCACAAAATTTTAAAATGTTGTCATTCGCTTCGACGTATATTTATGATTGACTCCGATTATTCTTTAAGATGTTTATGATTAGAGATGATTAGAGATGTGTCGGTTATTGGCAAACTTAATATTTTAATTTTCAACGCGTGCTAATGTTCTCTAAGACTTGAGTTCTTTTTTTTCACGCGGGAGCGATGCGGAAAAGACGCTGCTTGCGCACAGTGGCGACTGCGCAGCTACATTTTAAAGAACTGAAGTCTATAGATCTTAGATTGAAGTAGTTCACAAACACTCAATACTTCGAATCGAATTTCTATGAGATTTTTCAACATTTTTTGAAGAATTTTTTTATACATTCGACTGAATTGAGGTATTTAAACCTTATAATTATGTGATTACAAACTTTCAATACCTCAATTGTGATTTCTACGAAAGTTTTCAGCATTCTTTCATGAATTTCTCTATATATATTATTAAACTTTTTCAAATCGGAGTTCAATATAAAGTTTACAGAATTCTTGTAGAGTTATTCAAGGTTAGTTCTATATTAAATCCTGAAAGTTATACAGAATATAGAAAATTTGTTCAAGGTTCGCTCTCATCCCCGACTCTTGTAATACTTCAAGAAAGTTTAATGAACTTTTTTTTCCCGTGTAGAGAACATTTTTTGCAGAAAAGCAATAAGATTGAGGTAAGGTGGTTGTCGAGGATTCAGGCGAGCCTCAAGCTTTAACGAAGGAGCAGGCCAGGTTCGCAAAGTGTAGCTGTTACATTGCTGCTGCACTGCCAAGCTGAACCATAGGCGGCGCCGTGAATTCTCTATGTTAAGTAGTAAATTTAGAAAAACCTTTGCAACAAATGCGTAGTCCTACTGATTATTTTTTGGCAACACAAAAAAATACGAGCCTTCTATTCTTATGTAGCCTACAATATCTTTCAGTCTAATCTCAAAAATTCTGAAATGTCTTTTTTTGGACCACCCTAAGCTACACTGAGCTTGAATTTCAAACTTACTTATCTGACATTATCGATTTTTCTTTTGTAAATATAGGCGCAGAAGATATTAAATTAAAATTGATGGACCTCGACGTGAATAAGGGTGCCGGCCCTGATGGTGTTCCCCCCTCCCTGATAAAGTCATGCTGCCCCGCACTAGTCGAACCGCTTCAAAATCATTTTCAACAAAACAATTGTTAACGGGTACTTCCCATCAGCCTGGAAAAATAGTATGATCATTCATATCCACAAAGATGGGAATCGGAATGACGTCAAGAATTATAGACCAATAACAATCCTTAGTGTTATTCCTAAAATCTTTGAGAGCATCGTATATGACAAGTTATCTCTAGCTTCAGCCAATTTACTTATATATGAGCAGCACGGCTTTAGGAAAGGGAGGTCTACGATCGCAAACGTTTGTGAGTATACAAACTATTTGGACCATGGTATTCTTGTGGCAAAGCTCGAGGATCTGGGAGTCTCCGCGAATATGCTCTCCTGGCTCACGAGCTATCTGAGCAACAGGTCTCAATCTTTCCTCATAAGAGGCCGTTATTCTCAAGCTATTCACGAAACATCGGGCATGCCTCAGCGATCTCACTTGGGCCCTCTGTTGTTCATTCTGCATGTGAACGACATCCATACTGCAATTAAATCTTGCCTTTTTTTACTATATGCTGACGATCTAAAACTTTATAAAGTCATCCGGTCCCGTTTAGATTGCAGTGAGTAGCAGGACGATCTTGATCGCTTGCAGGCTTGATGCGATTTGAACGAAATGCAATTTAATTTGAAAAAATGCGTAGTAGTCTCATTTTCGAGAAGAAAACTAGTCTGTGAACAATTTTACATAATCGCAGACCGAGAGCTTCAGAGGGTCTTATGTGTTAGAGGCCTAAGGGTTCTCCTTCAAGATAATTTAACATATGAGGAACAGGTCACAGACGTAATAAAGAAGACAGTCAGGTCCCTGGGTTTTGTCATGAGGAATGCCTCGAAGTTTAATAATTTACTCACCCGTTGGACATTGTACTTCTCCCTTGTTAGACCTCATTTAAAATACGCTTCCAAAGTTTGGTCACCTCAAAACTTGATTGGCAAAATCAGACTCGAACGCGTACATAACCGCTTCCTGCGCTTTGCGGCCAGGCAGCTAGGAATGCCTATGCGTGGATATGACCATGATCAGGCCCGAACTGGCCATATGGGAATTTTGGAGATTTCCCGGTGGGCCGCGAGCCTTGAGGGCCGCCGAGGGCATACCCAGGGCCGCATTTAGTACAGGGGCTACCAGGACCATGGCCCCAGGGCCCTCACCGTTTAGGGGCCCCCAGCAATTCGGAAACAATTAAAAATGTTCCATGAGATAAGCTCAAGATTTGAGTTGGCGGATCTTACCTTCTTGTACAAAATCTTAAAAAATGTCCTAATTTACTGTCAGAAATTAGCTTGCGTATACCTACACTGTTAAAAATGTTTGGAATTCCCCAACACTTCTACAATACAAGCGTAAGGCAAAATTGCAAACACGGTATTGGAATGCCGAAATTGCAATACATGTATTGTAGCGTCAATAAGTTGAAAATTGTGCGCATGCGCCTCATCCGACCCATGCATCGCTGCATGATCCGTTGCATTTAAAAACTACAACATTATGTATTGTAGCGTTACCCTACATTTCGGAAATAAGCTTCCAATAAATTTAGTGGAAGTTTTATGCGGGAATTTTTAACAGTGTAGGAGATCATCAAGAAGTAGTATACTGTTCAACATCCCATGCCATCGCACTAATTACGGTCAAAATTATGTGATCTCGTGAATATGCAAAGAAGCTAATCTCTATTGTGACACTATTGATTATTTTGACGATTCTCCGGCGCATTTTAGGTCATCTCTCAAGAATATCATTAATTTGAGAGACAACAGTGCAGCTTAGGCTTAGTTTTAACTATAGTTATAATAGTCTCAACAATCGTATTGAACGAATCTTTATCAAATAAATAAATAAAAATTAATTTTAGAGAAAAATTGATTTTGGATATGTTATTGTTTCCTCCACATTGCATGAAAGTTTATCCGCTGTGGAAGAGGTTTTAATTTTTGCTACGTTAGACTTTATTCGATAGTTTGGTAAACCGACATTCGAGTCGCAGTCACCCGACATCTCCCACCACCTCCCTAATCTTGCAGGATCGTATACAAGTATTGAGCACCTCCAAGATATTTAACTTTTTTTAAATTGTGAACAAGGTGTTGAATTTTAAAGCTTTTTTCAGTACTCTTCAGCATTTAGTATTTAATAATGAATATTATTTTTATAATTTCAGAATAAAATAAGAGTTTATTTAAGAAGGTTATTACAAAGTTGATTACCATGGATCGAAGTTGACACGCCTGCCCTGGCGTGAACCTAGTGATGCCATTTCAGTGCTTTTTGCTATGTTAGTGGTTTCCCTACTAAATTTGTGGCTGTTTCTTTCATTAAGTGGGATGAAAGTAGGAAAACTTCTGAACAGCCCTGAAGATAAAAAGGAACCTTTCAGTGATCTGGGAGTATATAAAATCCTTTGTTCTTGTGGCAAAGTCTATATTGGAGAAACCGGGAGGGCGGTGACTCAACGTGTAAAGGAACATGAGAGTAAAGTCAGGCCAGTGGCGGCGTAGCATGGGTTGGCACCCGGGGCGGCTTCTCCACCGGTCCCTGGTAACCGTTGAAGGGTCCGCACATTGTAAACGACCGTGGGGCCCCCGCAACTGTAAAAGCGGCCCTAGTCACCCCTTATTGCCCCTTATTGACACCCCTTGGCGCTTGGCACCCGGGGCAGACCGCCCCCACCGCCCCCTTAAGCCGCCACTGAGTCAGGCTAAAACATTTCACGCAATCAGTAGTAGCTGAGCATCATATCGAAACAGGACATAGCATTATGTTTCACAAAACAACCGTCATCACAAAAACATACAATATTTTCCCAAGAAAACATAGAGAAGCAAGCAAAATCTTGAAACACCCTAATAACATGAATAGGGACAATCGACATAATACCAATCCGATTTGACTTTCCGTCCTCCCGGGTTGAAAAAAAAATACTTGATTGGCCAATCAAGTTCGACCAGTCCCCACCATGGGGCACTCTGGCCAATCACAGGCATCGTAGAGAATTTTAATTTTAATTTATCATGAGATATTTTAATTTATCATAATGAATCATCGTGAAAATATTAAATCAATTATAATAACATTTTATATAGTTTGTCCACTGCAGTATTAACGAAAGAGTCACTTTTACAATTGTGCATTGCGTACCTACAAGAAATTATGTTATTTTTGCAGATTAATTCAAACTTACTGATAAAGACCACCGGTCATTACCTTGAAACGTTCGAAACAATTCAATTATTTTCAGTTTATTTGACCCTAAAGCCAAAAGTGATATCAAAATTCTCAAATAAAGTCACAATTAAAATATAATATTTTTATACAATATATGCTAAATTCCCGACGGAAAACACTAATATAACCTAAAGCTGCTTTAAATTCTATGTTCAATTTTAAATTCTAATTATTATTATTTTAAATAACCGATTTCTGGTATAAATCTGAAGATTAATAGAAACCTGAAAAATCTTATGATTGCATTTATGAAAAAAAAAACTTTTTACAAGAAAATGTTGCAAAATAGTAAATCTTCTTAGAAATTTTATTATTCTTGTTTAAAATAACTGATCTTCAGTGAAAATCACTAGCTCAAAACCTACAATTGAAAAAGAGTTTTAATCTCCTTTCAAATCTAATGATTTTTTTACTAAAAATACTGATTTTTTACTAAAAAGACTAAAAGGTTTCTTGAGTATTATATTAGTTCCTTTCACATGAATAGCTTTCTTGAGCACCAAAAAAAGCTATGTTACATAAAAAAATTAATATGAAAATGAACGAACACGAGTATTATTTGCAAGAGTCGCCACCATGCCCCGCACTGACACCATACCTCACTTTCCCCTACATATTCTTTCAAATCTAATAATTTTTCATTATTATTAATAGATGGTAAAAGTTAGATTGCTATGTTATGCGTCTGAGTAAATAAATACTTAAATAACGAAGGGATAGCGTCGTCGCTTGGTCGCTGCTCCCACCTGTTTTCTTTTTCTTGCCTTGATAAGGGTGCTGTGTGAGCACCGAAACGTTGGTAATGAATTGCAATAGGAGCATTTTGTGGTGTTTGTCCAAATTTGATCGTTGAATTCTTGTTGTTTTCTTCAGGAATTCTATATGTTGAATTGATTGTTGGACGTTAAATGGGATTTTGAATTTGATTTTAGTCTGATTTAAAATTCTTGAATTTCAAGATGACATACACTCATACTTCATCATGACATATTTGATCTGAAGTATGTCATCCTACCTTTTACGTTATTTAAGAATTTTGTATTAAAAATACCAATAATTATCAACGAAAAACACAAACATAACATAACAGAAAATTATTAATAATTGTAAATATTCTTCAAAATCCAATTAATTTTCTGCAAGATGACCGATTTTTTGTGAAAAACATTAATGTTACTTGAAAGTGTTCAAAAATTTGCTATCCTATTTGGACTATAGTGATTTTTGTTTTAAAATACCAGTTTTTTGTACGAAACGTTAACCTAACCTAAAATTGTTAAAAATTGGAAATCTTGATGATTTTAGTTTAAAAATGCTAATTTACAATTTTTTTTAAACTTGCACAACCTAAAATATTAAATAAATTTCAAGTCTTCTCAGAAATGTTTTGATTTGATAATATATATTTTTCAATCCAGCGAAAAGTACTAATATAAAACATGTGTAATATTTTCAGTAATTTATTAGACAATTTGAATATTTCAATATAATTGCTTAAGAGTAATAAATATTCAAAAAGAAAAATTCGCTTTAAGCAAAAGTCATATGATTTTCATTAAATTAAAATTTACAAAAGCTCATTCTACTCCTTGAAAGGTCCTTTAGAATTTTATTCGTCACGTATTCATTAAATATTATCTAGTAAATTGTTTTATTTGAAACATGACTGAATAAACATAATCGTGCATATTATTTTTAAATGAAGTCATTTCCATAAAAACGTGACGAATATAATTGTTAAAAAACTTTGAAGGAATGGAATGAGCTTTTTTAAATTAAAATGGAATGAAAATTACGTTCTTTATTTTGTTGTTCTTACAAACAAGCCTTATACTATCTTATCAACTATTTTTTACATATTTACATTACTATTCTTATTTCTAAACGCTTGCGAATTTGCCCTGGGCTTCCGTTTCCTCTTACCATTATCAATCTCATAATTTGACTCTAATCCGCAACTCTACTTCGTAATTCTCCTTCTTTAGGAGTCATTTTTTGGCTTTTTCCTACCCTGTGGAACCAGCTCTCTCTCTCAGCTCTTCCAGCTTCTTCATCCATTCCTCTCCCTGACCATTTTCATTCAGAATCCATTTAATTCTCTCTTCTATGCTCTCCCCTCCCCCTTCGTCACCTGTACACCTCTCTAAACATGCACCCACGTTTCCTACTCATACATACATACTCTGCACACATTCTCTTCATCATTCATCCAGTACCTACATGCTCTAACACCCTCTCCCATTCTGAATCTTATCACTCTATTCCATTTGCTCTCCTTTTTAATCTTTTGAAGGTACTCTGGTTCCCCCTGCCTCTTCACCATTTTATACCAGCTGTTGTACCTTGAATCAACGATTTTTTCCCATCTTTCCTCTTCTTGCCTTGCCTTAATATCTTCCTCTATTTCCTCCCACTCTCTACCCCTAACTTGCATACCCCACTTAAACCTCCTAACATGCCTCTCTTCCTCCCATTTTGAACGCCCCACGTTGCCCCTCCTCTCTTTATCCATAACCTCCCGGGCACACGCTTGTGCAATTTTGCTTCCTTCTCCCCTTCTTACTTTCTCTTCGAAGTTCCATGCTCTTTTCGCTTGCCTCACCACCATTTTTTCTCGACCTATTTCTTCTCTCAGCATATAACCTGGGCAGCTCCAACTCACTCTCATAACCCATCTCAAAAATCTCTCCTGCAAACTTTCCACTCTCTTATGCTCTTTCCATCCCCAAATTTCCACTCCATAGCTTAACACTGACCACACTAAGACATCAAACATCCATACTCGCATCTTCCAGTCGTCCTTAAACCTTCTTTTTCCTATACCCCATACTTGTCCCATTACTTTACTCGCACATTCTAATCTCTTTCTCACCTGCAACTCGCTTCCTCCTCTCGTTTCGAACCAGAATCCTAGGTAGCAAAACTCATCCACCAACTCTACCACCACACTATTTACCTTCCATTCATACTCTAATCTTCCCCTTTTATTTCTGAAACACATCATCTTAGTCTTGTTCACATTCACCGTTAAACCCTTTTCTCTCACATATTCTTCGAACACTCTCATCAACAGATTCATACCTCTTTCATCATCCGCGACTAGCACTACGTCATCTGCATATGCTAGTGAGTACAATTTGCCTGTTCCTAGCGTTGTTCCCCCTTTTCCTTTCCTCTCCAACTTCTCCTCTAAATCTGCCAGAAGAATACTAAACAGAATTGGGCTCAACGGACACCCTTGCCTGAGCCCCTTTCCTGTCCAGAATTCCTCTCCTTTCCTGTCTCCTATCTTCACCCTTATCTTAGTTTCCACGAATATTTCTTTTATCCTCTCTATCAATCCTTCGTCTACTCCTCTTTCTTTCATGGCTGCCCATAACACCCTCCTGTTAACTGAGTCAAATTCTGCCTTAAAATCAACGAACAGTGCAACTAGTTTCCCTTTCTTTCGCCCTAGGTTCCTACTGACTTGACAGTTGAGCACGCAGATGTTGTCTATGGTTCCCATCCCTTTTCTAAAACCCGTTTGATTGTGTGGTATACTTCCTTTTTCTTCCACCTGTCTTTCTAACCTCCTTCTCAGCACTTCCACATAAATTGTATATCCCACCGACATGAGTGTGATCCCTCTATATTCATCTACCCTTTTTCCCTCTCCTATCTTAATCAGCGGTACTACCAGCCCTGTCTTCCATTCCTCCGGCCACCCTTCTCCTTTCCATACTTTATTGCAAATCTTCCACATCTCTTCTCTCACTCCTATTCCCCCATATTTCAGTGCTTCATTTTCCAACCCATCCTCCCCTGATGCCTTATTTCTTTTTAACCGAAGAATTGCCTCATTTATCTCGTTTTCGCTGTCCTTGTCTCGCTCTACCGCTTTTCTTCCTTCTCCTTTCACGCTATTTTCCACACCTCCTAACAGCCCCTTGAAGTGCTTCGTCCACTCTTTCATTCCTATTTCTTCATTTATGCCCTTCCTTCCTCCTCCTTCCCTGTTTATCACTTCCTATTCCCTCCCTTCCTTTACCGCTTTCTCTACCTCTTCCATGTACCTTTCTTTTTCCTTCTGTCTTTTCTCCTTTATCATTCTTTCGTGCTCTCTCTTTCTCCTGTTGAGTTCTCCTTTTGTCATTTCCCCTTTCCTCCATTTTCTTACACTTTCCTTCATCCTTTCTTTACTTTCCCTGCATTCCTCGTCCCACCAACCTCTCCTAAACCCCCCTTCTTCTCTTGGTCTCACCTCTTCCCTTACTTTATCAATCACTCCTTTAAGATTTGCTAGCAGCTTGTCTACTCCTTCCTCTTCCAAACCTCCTATTTCCTCATTTTCTATTTCTTCTTTAAATTCTCTTAATTTTTCCTCCCCTCAAAAGCCCATTTTCAATTTATTTTCCCCCTGTCCTTCCCTCTTTCCTCTACCCCGCTTTGGGCTACCACCTCTCATTGTCGCAATCACCGAAAAGTGTTCTGAGCTTATCATGTCGCCAACTTCCATTTTAACCATCAACTTCCTTATTCTTTCTTCTGCCAGGATGTAATCTATGACGGTGTCCCCTATACCCGCATACCTATATTCCCCTTCTTCATCCCCCTCGGTATTGCCGTTACAAATGAACCATCCCACCTCTCCCAACAAGTCCAGAAGCCTCCTATCCTCCCGGTCCGTTTCTTTTTGCTTCGAATTTCTTATGAGCATCTCCTTTTCTATATCCCATACCTCTCCTCCTTGTTCCCCGGTCCATGCATTCAAGTCCCCCCCCCCCCCCTATTAGGACCAACCTATCACCTTTTTCTTCTGTCCATTTCCTTATTGTTCTCCACCCTCCCTCTTCTCCTCTTCTTCTGTACACGCATACTACATCCATCATAACTTTTCCTAATTTTATTCTCCAGTACCACCAGTTCCTTTCTTACCCCTGACACCATGCCACCCATTCCTCTCCCTTTTACATGCTTTCCATTCTTTCTCATCTACCCACGTCTCACTCATCATTATCACATCCCACTTCTGCAAATATCCCCAAAATCCTTTGTCCTTGTTTTTTAGTCCTGAAACATTCCAGAACGCTACTTTCACGTCGCCCTTCTTGCATTTCTCACCTTCCTTCCTTGCATTCAAGCCCTTTTGTCGTTTTGAACCCCCCCCC
>CAKNXH010034851.1:3799-27304 GCA_932178445.1 Andricus quercusramuli | reverse complement strand
AATTATCTGCTGTTTCAGTCTAAAATATACCATTTTTAACGACTTCAATTATGAAAATTATTAATTAAAAAAAAAAGAACAATTTTTTAATAGTCAGCAAAGTTTGACTGTTTATTTAAAATGAACAATTATAAATAAAATACTGAAATCCGAACAATTTGAAACTGAATTGTTTGAAACAGAAAGCCTTGAATCGTTGAAATTTCGGAGAGCTAAACGTTACAATGTTAATTTTAATTGTTCTAATTTAAAATTTTGTATTTTGAAGTGAAAATGTTGAATATTGATGAGTAAATCACAAATAAAAATGTATCAATTCAGAAAAAATTCGAGTAAGTTGAGGAGATATATTTAGAAGTTTTACAATAAAATTTTTAAGCTTTTAAGGATTTTGTAAGGTCTTAAGATAATACGAATATTGTCTTAAGATTCATGGGAAAATTTTCGAATGATTTTTATTTTGAAAAATTAATTTCAACAGAATATTTAAAAATATTTTAAAACGGACGCAAATTTTGATGAACAAATACAAATTGAACAGTTATAAATTTGGAAGAAATTGATTTTCCAGTAAAAAAAACATATTTTTAAGAGAACGTTTTAAAAGATTTCAAAACAAATTTTAGTGTATAAATCACAATTGAATAATCATTCATTCAAAGCGATTTAAACTTAAAATAATTCAGCTTCTAATTTAAAAAGTGTTCAATTGAAAAAAATTGTAATTTTTCAATTTTTAATTTTTCTAACTTAAAATTGCGTAAAATGATATAATTTTGAAGATTTATGTACTTGTTGATTCATTTTTCAATTTATTATACCATTATTATTATACCATTAAGCCATTTCCCTTTCGGGGTAGGCGTGACTTGCTCGGTTGGGGAATAGTAAACAGGTGAATAGGTATAGAGTACGTTGGTATATGGGCATAAGGTATATAGGAGTTTTATAGGTGTTAGGGATAGGTGTTTTAGATCGATCTGGAATTCTCGTGTCATTTATTTAGATGACACGTTCATTCCGCAACACTGCTCCGACCCAGGTTGCTGATCAATCTCTCTAGCGATCACCCCAAGTGAGGAACCTCACAAAATTGTTATGTATGGTTCCCCACTTGGGCCCATTAGTATCCAAAGTCTCTGTTTCAGGCGCCATTCACACTATTGTCACTCTGTTTACAAACTATTTGTCGCCACACATTTCTGTCCTGGCATACTACTCTAGCTTCCTTCACGTCCATGCATTTCTTCACGCAAGCTCTTCTGTTCCTATGGCTTCTTACGTCTCTTCGGATTAATGTCTCATTCACAGATTCTGACCATTCTTTCGGCGGTCTACCTCTGGGCATTCTACCATTTACTTTACCTTTATACACTTGCTTCGTCAGTCGTTCATCTTTCATTCTTTCAAGATGTCCGAACCACCTTAGCTGATTTCTTTCCCATATGTCAACTAGTGTCTCTTGTGTACCACATTCTTTGAGGATTGTCTCATTTCTGACTTTGTCCATCAGTGTTTTCCCGCATATTATGCGGAGAGGTTTCATGCCGATCGCGTTGATTTTGCTCCTGTCCTTTTCTTGACAGGTCCATGTCTCGCTACCGTATAGTACAAATTTAGATCATTGAAATTGATAGAGTAAATTTATAATTAATACCAATTTTGATTCGTTAACACGATTACTTCAGACAAATAATTTTTAAGAAAAAGAAAAAATCTGCCTCAGCCAGGATTTCAACCGGGAATATGAATATCGCAAAGAGTGGAAATATACGCCTAAATTTTGCTCTTGAAAAATAATCGTTTTATAGTTTATGCTTGACTTCCAGAATTTTATGAGTATTTTATACTTGTTAAATAATGATTATACCATGACATGCAAGACGCAGCTGGTAAATATAAAAACATGGTTTTCATTGAAACATTTGTTTATTATGTTTATAAGATTTGTGAATAATATATTTATATAATTTTTAATAAACATTCAAAGCAAATAAATAACTTTAAAATGATTATTACCTTCTCCTCCTCCCCCTTAAGAGTGGAGGGGAAGGGGAATTATTGGATGCCCTTCTCTGGATCCGCGCCTGCATGGAATTAATATACCATTCAATTTAAATGAGTGTTCTAAGACAAATTGTGAATCGCTTGGGAAGAAACTTGAAGCTGAAAATGTAAGTTCAGTTCAGAAGAACTGCCGTAATTTTGAAGAACACCGTTAACTGCATTTCCGATAAGACACCTGAACGCAGTTATCGGTAGGCGACTCAATTAAGGGACTTACCGGAATTGTATTTCACGATCCTTTCCCAAATAACGAGTTTTACAAGTTATCCATACTATCATAGTTGTCCGTCACTATCCTTCCTTCCAGTTCAAGGACGGGTTTGCAGCAACAACAAAATTAACGCTACATAGTATAAGTTTTGTTTTTTGGCATACGATATCTTTAAACCCCACCCTTTAACCTAACGAATGTATTTTTCATCCCCTACTACCACCTGCGCTTCCCTCCAACCAGAATATTCACGATACTCGTTATTTCACCCCTCTCCCATTGCCATTCTTACGCCTTCCCGCCTCTGTTTCGCTTCACTTACCCTTCCCGTCACATTAATAAGATCACTCAGAAATGTGGAGTAAAGGTTGTCGTAGTTTGAAGTTATTTTTACCCTCAGACGTTATTTTATGGTAACTTTGATCCGCAAAAGCTTTACTTACTCAGCCTACTTTTCTTCCTATGCAGGAGGAAATAAAGCGCAATCATCCAATCACAATCTCTGAATTGTCGTTTCGCGAACTACGCAATTGCCACAGTTTCTTTACCCCGATTGCCTTAAAATCGACTGTTTTGCATTTACTCTACCTGTATTGGGAAGTCGCAATTTGCATGCACGTGTTGGAAATAATATTTTATGTTACGACTCAGCAAACCACGGCTTTGACGTCCGAAACCGAGTACTGCAAACAGCGGGCGAGGTCGTCAAAAGTTTGCTGAGGAGTGACACACGATATTTTATCCAAAAACAAAAAGATTAATGGGTCCGGGACAGAGTCGAGGGGCGAAGCCTCCTTCAGGGGCCCGGGGGACGAAGCCCACAGTAAGAAAAAATATAACAATCATTAATTTTCAGCTTCATCTTACAAGTGAAATGGTATGCACTGCATAAACTCCACCTTGTTTATCACTTGTCTCTTCACTTTCTCTCTTCCGAACTTTGTAAAAAGAAAGTACTTCAAGTAGTTTTTAGAGTAGAAGTATTATTTCAAAGTAGAAATTTTTCTGAATTATAAAGAAAATGTTGTGACATTGTTCGTTGCTTATGAAGGCAGACGCGCAGGCGCGAGCGAGTTGCGCCTGTTGTAAACAAAACAAACCGAGTCGGGTAAATCATTCATTCAAGGGGTATTGCTAAACGTAAACATTTTAAAGATACCTGACTCAGGTAAATGTTTATAGAATTACACATTTCATATAATAGCAACACATATATTACAGCTTTGTACCACAAATGTAAATAAGTGGTATTTACCATATTTCAGTAAGTACGTTCCATACTCTTTGTGATTGAATTACACGTATTATATTATAAATATACTCGTCATTTTTTAGCCTACGATCGTGTGGTTAAATCAGCGTCACCATTTTTATCAGTGTAGAAAATTCAACTATTTTGCTTGAAATCTATTATTTTTTTGGTTTATGATTACATTTTCAACAGAAAATTTAATGATTCTATTTTTTGGTTGGAAATTTATCTCTTTTGGATGAAAATTCAACTATTTGGTTGAAAAGTGATATCTCCTATTTAAAAATTAAAATCTTTGTTTGAAAATTTATATACCTTGTTAAAATTCATCTTTCTTTTATAAAGGTAATCTTGATGGTTAAAAATTAATCCTTTTGGTATAAAATTCAACTATTCAAGTTGAAGATTCATCATTTTTGTTGGAAATTCAGCAGTTTGGTTGAATAGTAAATTGTGTTACGATTCAGCAAACCACGGCTTTAACGTACAAGGCCGACATTTTAATTTTTGAACTGAAAATATCACTTTTCAAACAAATAGTTGAATTTTTATCCAAAAAAGATAAATTTTCAACCAAAAATAGATTAGTTAAATCTATTAAGTAATTTTCAGCTTCTTCTTGCAAGTGAGGTGGAGTGCACTGCATAAACTTTCTATCTTGATTATGACACGCAGAGAAAGATATCAGAACCGTCCGGTTTTGCATAAAATAAATTTGTACAATAATAAATAGTGATAACTTCACCGACCGTATACGCATAGTTTTCGCTCTGTATGTATAATGCTTCAATTATCGCATAAGGAACGTCATAATGAATATGAGATTTTAACAAATGTAATCAATTAAAATCTGAGAAGAAGGACAATACGGCATTTATTGTTTTCTTTCCGTTACGTTGTTCATAAACGCAACCAAAATGGCAACGGAGAACTTTGCATGCCTCCGTAATAAAGGTTGTCGATAATGACTTAGGTACTTCAAAACATTGTCATTTACAACCTAATGAAAATAAGCGTGCACAGTTGTCTAAGTACCATCTGTGCATGTTAAAACTTGAACCTGCACATATAGCTATTGTACAACTGCACCTATTAAAAATTCTGACATAAACTATGTAGGAAACCACGTCGTACGTTACTAAGGCCACTGTTTTGGAAATGGCGTAGGATCTAAAGTCGTAAACTACGTCGAAAATTGAGATAGTAATTGACCTAGTCTTATATAAGACGTCGTTTTCTATATAGTTTTCTACGTCGTGACTTGATGGAACATTTGGTGTGAATAGTTTGTTTATTATCGGAAAGGTTTAAAAATATCACAAGTGAAGTTCACAGAAATCTGCAAACATGAAAATCGAATTCATAAACGTGCATAATCAATTAGTTTTCTGCATAATTTGTTCATCACTTTATCTTGATATAATTCAATTTTATATATAAGATTTTCTTCAAGATCAGTTCATTAAAAGTAAAAATTATTTATCATGACAAATTATATGCATTTTGATGAAAAATGTGATAAATAAAAGTGTTAGGCGAGAAAATGACACGCATCCGGCGTATACACAAGATTAAACATATTAGGCGACTAATTGTCTCTTCTATATTTTTGCAAATTTTCTATTTTTCACTCATCAGTACTTATTTTTATTAATTCACATTTCGCAAAGTTATTTTATATCAAAAACTTTAAGATATAACTGCCAACCTTAGAATTTTTATTGCCACGATCGAAATGTCACATGGTGTTGGCCATATTACTTTTTCCTTCGAGTTACTAGAAAGAGGATGAAAGGAAAGAATATGACCATCATAATTTGACATGTCGATTGCACCCTTGTGGGAAAATGTCCTGGTAGTCCTGCGTCAGGTCTGGCACAGGTCTGAAACTAGACTGTCCTAGGTCTGGACTGATATAGACTGTCTAGTCTGGCATATCTGAACTGGCCCAGGTATGAAGCTAGTGCGGCCTAAATCTGAATTAGTGTAAACCGTCTAGTCTGGAAGGTCTGGTCCGTCCCAGGACTGGCGCTGCTCAGTTATCCAAGAACAATAAAAGTTGTCAGTTTGGTCTAAAAAGTCTGATCTGGCCCATAACTGACGCTGATCAGCCAGCCAAAAATAAACAAAGTTCTGAGTACGTTCAGCAAATTTTTTTGGCATTTTGAAAAAGTTACAGGGTGCCAAAAATTACGAATTTTAGCTAAATGCAATTATAGTGAGAAAGTTTTTTTTTCAAGTCATCGAACAAATCAAGTGTGGTTTATTCACCCGAGACGCCATACTAACCAAAAAATGAACACGATTCATTAAGTCGAATTCAAACGGCTGTACCTGATTAAAATTCAACTAATAAATCAGTTTCAATCATTTGTTCCAATCAGCGCCTCACAGGAAAAACTTAGGGTAAATATTGTACCAGGTAACTTCGTATTTTTACCTACTGACTTTTGTTCTCATAAAAGTTGTCACCACCGTCTTGAAAATTGGAAGCCACTAGCTTTGAATTGCTGAAGTGAAGTTAGCCGATCGTTGGTGTAACGGGCAAATCGGATAAGTGCAGCTTCATGAAGGCTGACTTGCCGAATCGTTAGAACTGTCAAAAGTTCCCCAAAAGCGTGGGTAAACCCAAAAAAATACCGAGACGTTAGGATTAGTTTACCCACATGGGGTAATTTTTGTTGCAGGTAATCTTTGCCCCGAAATCAGGGTAAAGTTTACACTCAGTTTTTTCTGTGCTAATGGGGTAAATTGTTTCCAATCGTTTCAAATTATTTTCTTTCAGAAGGGAGACTAGCCATCGACTGACCGGCCTCCAACTAGAAGCTGACGTGGGCCTGGCCAGCGCCCGAACATTTTTCCACACGGAGCAGAGTTAAACGTTCTCGAGCTTGAGTATAGCTCTCTAAGCTTTTCGAATACATAACTTTGAAGAAAGTGAATTATTTAGAATAAGTACATAGAACTAAAAAAGACAAAAAGTGTAATGTACGAGCTGGAAATGTTTAATTTCGTGTGCTACGCTAGAAGCATGTCGTGATCTCCGAACTCCAAGTTCTATTCGTCACATTTTGCAAATGCCAAACATTTTTTGTATTCAAAACAGTTTCACTTATGATAAACAGAACTGTAAGGAAATCTTATATTCAAACTTTCATGCATTGCGATCAAGTAATAAATAATAAGTATAAGTAATAATAAGTAGAAAACTATTCTCAGAATCAAAAGATGTACGCCCACGACTTCCTAATAATTATGTTTATATAATTAATGAAATGATCATGTTTATAGGTTTCTAGGAACATTTTTTTTAATGGTCACGACGTCGTAAACTACGTCTTGAACCATGTCAGAAACGATGCGACATCGTGATCCATGTTAATAATTAGGTTGTATAGTACGTCGTTTTCTATCCCAATTTCCGCCGTAGTTTATTACATCGGTTCCTGCGTCGTTTATGACGTAGTGACCTATGATTGTGGCTTTAAAAATTATGCTTCAATTTCTCATTTAATAAAATTTTACTTTCTGACCATCAAAATTCTCATCAACATTAAGTTAGTTTATTATGATATGAATTCTCTAAACTTCTTTTAATACAAAATCTTCACGAGGATACGTTTTGTGACCGTTATTATGCAGCTATTCTGAAACAACCGATCCACACACAGCGTACTTATGTTAATATATCCTCACCATGTCACACCGACGTTATGGAACTCTAACATCTAAGATAATTAATGATAATACAAAAATCTATATGTATGAATTGATCTGTAACTGTTTTTGTGTAAATACTACATATGTAATGACTGTTTAAAAATTTTTATGAGATACAATGAATCTATAACTGATACAACTTTGATATATAAGTTTAGCAGCTCTCTAGGTTTGTTACACAACCGTGACAGAAATGATACTCGTTTCTGGAATGATTTTTCAAGGGTTGGGAGGGGCATCAGTAGAATATGTCTTAGATTTTAGTGTTAACAAAAAGTGAAATGTAATCCTTTAAATTCATTTTGCGAAAACATAATGAATGATATCAATGATAAAACATAAAAAGAATTTCATACAGAAAAATTTGAATGATATAAAGCCTAAACTTACCAAGTGAGTACTTGCGCTAATGAATTCAATGAATATAATGTATTTGAAATTGAATTAAATTGAATTGATATATGAATTTTTTTATTCATTTGCTAATCAAGAACATGAAAAGTAATTGCTCTGATTCCCCACTGTCATAATCTCATCCATGTAAGAGTCTTCACAACAAAACTGTAACAATATTGATGCTGTTTATATCTTGATCTCACGATGATTCATTATGATGAATTTTAAATATGAAGCTTTTTCGGTTTCCAATGGTGTGCGAGACTATGAATCTTGCCGATTTTTCGTAAACATTGCAGTTCACGAAACGTCGGCAAGATTCATAGTCTCGCACACGATTGAAACCCGAAAAAGCTTCAGATTTTGAATTTATCATAATGAATTAATTATTGTTTATGTTCTCTACTTATTATTATATATCATGTTTATAAATATAAATTCAATTCAATTTAAATTGAATTATATCCACTATATTTAAAAAAAGCTAAAAAAAAAAGTACACGCTAAATCCTCAGATGATTTGTTTGAACTTATAACCATAAAATTCTTTTTAAGGAAATTCTCTTCATGTTTTATTATAAATATGATTCACTATGTTCAGAGAAATTAAGAGGATCATACTTATCGTCTTATTAAAATGCAAATCTAATATTCCACTTTACTAACATTATTGAATGATGTCCTAATTCATGTTCCCTTTAGTATTCACAGAATTCGTTTGGAAAACTGTTTTAGAATATGAAATTAGTAACAGTGGCGTAACTCCGTTTAAAAAATTTGTGTTCGGAGTACTGGCTTCTAAAAAAAAAGAAAAAAAAAGGTCATCAAAGTAGGAGCGAATGGAGAAGCGTGTGCATGGAAAATTTTAAATCGTTTCTGCATTGGTGGTGGCCCTGAGTTGGTGGGCCCTGGGGCCATGGCCCCGCTGGCCCCTGTACTAAATGCGACCCTGTTTCTTCGACTTCAAGCTTTGGGGGCCCCCTAGCTTTCGGGACCCGTGTTCCCCGAACACATGGAACACCGATAGTTACGCGACTGATAAGTAACATAATGGCCAATGGCTTTCAATGCAAAAACAGGAAGTGATTAGACAACTAGCACCGCGCTGGAAATATTAGGAACTAATAAACCTATGACACTGACGGATCGCCATCTTGTTTCCAGATGCACAAAAGTGTTGCAAACTCATGCTGGAATTATATGATTGTTTCCCTCCTAGGTACACAATATACTATTAAACAGGAAGATCAGTCTGTCTGAGCGAGCGTGAATACACAATAACGAGACGTACATAGATGAGCGCTGAGCGTTAGTCGAAGACGAGTTTCAGCGCGTCGATGATTGTGATAATCGTACACTGGCAATAGTGCATGCGCATGCGCAAAGAATAGTTTCAGGCCGATACAAAAGACAATGCACATAGAGGTGTACGATTGTAAGTCCAAAATTGTCCTAGGAGTATTATACGCCCGTAACCGTACGCAGTTCGCTGCTTCTGTCGTGTAAAGGTCAAATTCCAAAATTTCGAAAATCGAGAGAAACAGTAATTTAATCCTAACATGAGTTTGAAATAATGTGTTGAAGTCGAGTATTGAAAACATGTGAAAATAAAAAGACGTTTGTACCTTATGTAGCAAATGTATGATTTACAAGTTTTTCACGTCTGACATTTGAGGTTAGATTGACGCGTTCCATAATCGTACAGAGGCGACAGCGAATGTGTATACGCATACTCCAACAGCTTCAAGTTCTCGGAAATTTCGAGTCCTGGACCATTTCGATGTCTCAAACAGCACCAGGTTCCTGGAAACTAGGTTTGAAGCTTTTCGACCAGGTTTTTCATCATGAGCGTAAGGTGAAAATTTGAAAAATTTTGAAACCTTTCAGTAGCTCAAAAGGTTCGAGAACATTCGACCAGGGTTTCGGGTCATGAATTTGAGGAAAAATATGTTATTGTTATAATTTCCATCCTCATGCCCAAACTTGTTGAAATTGAATAAACTGGATGATTTTAGTGAGAATTGTTATGTGGGGGGGGGGGGGGTGATCACAAATTTTAGGTCAAAATTAAAATATTCAACAATTTTTATCCTGATGGCCTGAAACTAGGGGCTTTTTGGTTTCTGACAACAATTTGTAATTGTTTAAACGTATTCGATATGCACATTGCACATGCATGAAGAAGCGTTAAAACACAAACGAATTTTATAAGAAATATGAGAAACTCAAGTGTTTCTATCATCTCGTAGCCGCGAAGCAATTCCTACACATTCTGAGCTTGCATACATTGCAGCAGGGCACGGATCACACACTCACACTAACTCAAATCCTCCTCACGTTGCAGAATACACGTACTCGCTGTCAATTTCATGATTAAATCTAAATCAGTTACAGAATCGTAAGAAATGAACATGCAGACAAATTTTAATTTACACATCACGGTCAGAAGGAGGTCCCCATTACAAAACGTCTTCCTGTAAAATAATTTTGAAGTCATGTAGGAATTCGAAATTGCCCGACAGCATTTCGAAACTGAACAAATTCTCTAACACTGCTCTGGCAAAAGATTGACAAATATTGTGAGTCTTTAATAAATTTCACCAGGAACGAGGAATTCCAAATTGCCTAACAGGATTTCGAAATTAAAATCCTCTCACACCTCGCAGGCAAATGAATAAAAAATATTGACGAATGCCCTCACACTCAACAAATTCATGATATTCCTACATAGGCACAGAGCGATCATTTCATAATAAAAATTGTTACAAATCAACAATTCGGCTTTATTTTTCAATAAAGTTCCTGCGGTCGCTCTACTTTCGAAATTCTAATCAAACCAAATCACCCCACCCAATAACCAAATCCGACCTGACGATCGTGATGAGTGAATTGAACTCCAGGTAGTCGAAGGAGATTCTGGTACCGAGAAGAACCTCTCCTCTAATTGATTCGCGATTAACGCACCCGTGCGCGGTCCTGAGGCGCCATTCGATTCAACATCAGAACTGCAGCAAAAATTAATAAGTACGCGGGTTTTTTGTTGTCATCTAATTCGTTTGGTGGGTCGGACGTAAAACCGCTTGATAAATTCCCACCTTTAGGTGTTAGCTCTCGGAATTTGATATCAGGGGCAACGGTAACTCTGCCAAGGAATTTTGAGATAATTATCCAATGAAAATATAATTTTGAAATTGGCCGTGGGCACGTCCGGGTACGTGCATGTAACGTTGTAGAAAATTTAAGACGAGAAGTCTGCGAAATCCCGCACTATTATCGGTATAGTGCGCAGACTAAAAAAAATAATAGGCAAAGTGAGTTAAGAGGAAGTGAGTTAGAGAAGTTAATACACGAGGTGGAAAAGGCTGAAGAGTAAAGCGAGGAGTCGCCAGATGATTTCTTCAATTCCGAAACTCAAAATGAAAGTGAAACAATTATTGTTCAGTATTCGAAAGAGTCTAATTCATGAAAGAATTAGTAGATTGTTGGATTATTCAAAAGTATCTCAAGCAATTTAGGTTTAGAGCCCACTAAGAACTGTTTTGAATTATACTATTGGAGTATAAACGCTGTGGGTGCGCGAAAATGCTAAAGGACAAGAATAGCCGAAGTGATCTAGCTATGGGAAGTTAAAGTGCCCACCTTCGATAAATAAAATAGAGAAAGATAGATCAATGATATACCTCTTTTTCATTCTCATTTCTTATTCATCGAGGATGGTAGAATAGGATAGAAAACTAAAGATTACAACGCAAAGCTGGTAATGTAGCATCGTTTCTATATGAATTTATTTGTGTTATCATAAACGTGCCTGTTTTATGTATATTCTATTTAGTTGATTTAGAATGATTTTCATTTAAATATCCCTAACAGCCGTATCAAGTTAGAGAGCGGAGAAGAAACTTTGCACAAATATGGAACTCACCAAAACGAAACAAGTAGATAATTGACAATAATCAATAACAAAACAAAAGGTTAGTGTTAAAAATCTATCTAGTCAATTTGGTCCTCTAGAAGGAAGCTACTAGATCCAATTTATAAAAGTTGGAACGTAACATATTCAATACCGTTGTTGATAAGAGGTTATGATGATGATGGGAAATTTTATTTGTTTCCGGTAGGGTGAAAGTTTCTAAAACTATGTAAAAGAGTTTCGACTTAATTATGCTTACGTCTAACTATGCGATTTTGTGATGGGAGGTAGAAAGCTAAGCACCAATAGATTTATATTTTGAATTATATACTTACTAGAGGTGTGCAAGATACGGAACGTGACCGATATTTTTAGTTTCGGATCCAGTAGTTTGCATAGCAGACCCGATCCGTAAATTTCTGTCCGGATCTCTCAAATACCCTATCTAGTATTTTTCGAATCGGGCCTCTAGTTGGCCTGCCCGAAAATAATTTGTTCGGATCTGTGTGTGATATAATCAATCCAGTATTTTTCGGTTCGGAACTCTTGCAGATCCAAACTGAAAAACACTGGATCGGGGCAGATCTGCAATCACTATTGATAACACAACCCAGACGTGGTCAAATCTAAGATTTCGGAGGTATGTGGAGGCATGTGTTGACGTATTTCCGGCTGCGCAGTAGAGTTATGTGGCATACTTCGATGCGCACAAGAGTTCAATCGCACTTTTGACTGCGCAGTAGACTTATGGGGCATTAGTGGTTGCGCACCAGATCCATATGGCACTTCCGGCTGTGCAGTAGACTTATGGGGCATTGGTGGTGGCGCACTAGATTTATGTCGCACCTCTGAGTGCGCAGTAGACTTATGTGGAATTTTCTGTTGCGAACTAGAGTAATATCACACTTCCCGCTGCGCAGTATAGTTATGTGCTATTCTTATTTGAGCCCAAGAGTTCTATCGCACTTTTGGCTGCGCAGTAGACTTATGGGCGATTATTGGTTTCGAACCAGAGCTATATCGCACTTTCGGCTGCGCAGTAGTCTTATATAACATACATAACTGCGCACTAGGATTATATAGCACTTCTGGATGCGAAGAAATCTTATAGGGCATTGTTGATTGCACACTAAAGTTGTATTGAACGTCCAGCTGCGCAGTAGAGTTGTGTGACATACTTAGTTGCGCCCTAGAATTATATCGCACTTCTGGCTGCTCAGTAGACTGAAGTGAGATCCATTGTTGCGCACTAGAGTTATGTCGCACTGACAACTGCGCAGTAGACATTTGTAGTTGTGTGCTCGAGTTACGCCGCACTTCCGGCTGCACGTGAATTCTGCGAATGTCATGAATTCTGTAAATTCCATGAATTCCGTTAATTGCATGAATTTCACGGAAAAATAGGTAGCAGATCCGAATACCCATTTGCATGGAAATTTCCTGATCAGATTTGATGAAAGCCAAATTGACAAAGAAATGAAATGAAAAAAAATTAACATTAAAAAATATAATACTTCATTTTAAGGGGTCTTGGGCACCTACTATTATGGGAAAATTGCTAGCTGAATCGGTGACACGGTCACGCAAAAATTCAGCTGCAATAAATCGTTGAAATTACCTACATGTAATCAGAATACTCATTTTCACATGCAAAATGTTCAATAATGATCTTGAAATGGTAAATTTAAACTATAAACCTACTGTCGCTTACATTTATATTGCATATTACAAAATCACAATCTTACACATGAATCCTTCGATGTTTACAAATTTTCAGTGATTTTTTCAGTAACAAATTAAAACAAAAAACCCTCTTATACCAAATCTCATAGTAACGTGTTAATACACTGCATTTTCTTTTAATTTGGTCGCCATTTTGGCTAAATATTTGGGAAGGTTTGCATTTAGGGTTTTAGACATAAACTTTTTTTTAAGGTTCATATTTAGGATTTTAGACATCAAATTCATAAAATAAGTTGCAAAACAATCTGTTAATATTAGAAAACTTCCAAAAATTCTGCTCATTTTTATCGAAGTGTTAAAGTTTTTATATTTCACGTGATTCGAAGTCCAAAAATCCCGCCAGTACTTAAATACATCAAAATTAGCCGTTAGTACTGAGTCTCATGGAAATATTTTCTATTAAGTTATCCAACAATCAGGGCTATTTGTATCAAAACTATCACATTATTATTTTTCATCCTTAGATTTGTGACCAGAAATTTGAATTTTGTCATCCGAAACGCAAAAAAGATCCAAGAAATAAGTCTTATTGAAATCGACTGGTTTTTTAAATTTCAATAAATTTTGGCCGCTCGGATCAAACTTGAAGAATTTCTCAATTTTCACATCAAATTCATAATCAGAAACAGGGTCAGAAAGCCTGAATGGTACAAGATGATAAGAAAAATTGAGTTCCTTACACATTGTTCGGGATACCATATTTAATTTCACGCCTGTGATTTTATAGTTTACTTTTAGTGTCATTATGTCGCATCACTCTCTACCAGTCCTCTCAACCTTTTATTTTCATAGCTACCCGGAACACACATTCGGGAAACTTGATTGCGTTTCATCGATCTTCTATGCGTTCACATATAAGAATTGTTTAAACAATTACAAATTTTCATCTGGTAGAATGACCATAGCAATGAGCCATTAGTAGAATATTTATAATTGATTCTACTAAAAACATGACATTTCTGTACAGAAGCATAACAAAATTATGCTTTTGTTTATTCATTCTCCTTAAATAATAAGAAACTCCTGCCTATCGCAGACTTATGACAGCACTCAGCCATATTGCAGATAATTTTGGTTTGAATAATGGATAAAAAACTTTTTAAGGAAAACTTACAAATTGATGAATTTGTTGATTAAAATGATTTGAATAATGAAAAATGTTTGTCTCATATGTATCACCAAGTAGTCTTTGATGTTACAAAAGTAAGTAAAGAAAGAATGGTAGCTTAATGAATGAATGATCAATTTAAAGGTCCAAGTTTTGTGCAAATTGCAATATTAAAAGACAGTCTTTTGTACTGGAAAACGTGTGTGACCACTAAATATATGTATATTTTCAATTCTTCCAAAAATCAGGTGTTATTTTCTCCCTAAAGGGAATAATTTTTAGGATGCCAAATTATTAAAAACTATATTAAACATAAAAAAGCACCCTTTTGAATAGTTTATGAGGCAAAACATCTATTGAATCATTCCAAGTACACCTAATTTTCATTAGTCCTACTTTCAAAATGGTCTGAATTATATGATTTTGATTTTGCTAAGATTATTATTCAAGTTTTAGCAGACATTCATTTCCAATCGTGCAAATTTAAACGATTTCAGGTTGTCACTACATAATTTGAGATGTTTTAATCTAAAATTATTATCAAATACTTTCAATTTGAAATTCTGGCATGCATATTTAAGTAGCTTTAAATTTTGAATAATTTAATACACGGAATACTACAAATTTGAAATGTCTCAATTATAATATTCTACAATAGCCTCAATAATTTAGGCTTTGAATATTTTTTAAATTGCAATCATCTCTTTGGAGAATATCGTATATGGAAAGATATTTATCACCCTCCTCGGTAAATATTTGATTTTGTAAGCCATTTTGTGGGCTGAACAGCTCTTTCTTTTATAATGTAATCAAAATTTTTTAAAAATCTGGTTTTATAATTTTTTTACTTCCAACTGATTTAAAAAATTGAACAAAGTCAAATAATAATACAAATGCTATACAATTTCAAATTCTTCTACTTTCCTTCACCATTGTGAAAAATAAATAGAATATTTCAAGGAACTTCTATTTTGAAAAAAAAATTTTGTATACTACAATCCAGACGCAGCTGAAAGGATTTAATTGAAAATACATGGCATTAAACATATATTTTGAAGAGCAAACTGAAATTCGTAATCGGCATTGAAAAGAAGGGAGTGAAAGAAAGTGACTCATCCCTACTTAAAATTCCTATATAGGTTCCTATATAGGATTCTATGTAGAAAGCTACATAGGATGATATATACTATATAGGATCCTACATAGAATCCTACATAGGATCCTGAATGTTTCACCTATAGGTGCCACCTATTTGAAATTGAAATCCTATAACTTTGCCTTCATAAAATCATACGTTCCTTCCTATCAACTATATTCATGCTAGGACTCATGCACTTTAGATTCGTGAAATATTACAATCTAACCTATAAGCTGCACCCATACAGTCCTATACAGAACCTATACATAATCCTATATAGGATCCTATGTTATTTGTGAACAAAAAAGTAAATGAGTAAAAGCACTTTGTGAGACGGAACGAAACGGAATCGAAGTCTACTGAAAATTCCTATATAATTTACTATATAGGATACTATATAGGAACCTTCGTAGGATACAGCGAATTTTTGAAATTTTGATTCCGATATCCAAAGCGATCATTTGCATAACTTGTGGTTAACACATCTTCCGGATCCTGCGTAAACTTTTTTCACGCAAAAATACACTAGAGAAAAACCCGATAACATCCACGAGTCGGAAGAAAATGTCCAAAATAAGGAATTTAGTATGTAATACAATTCTTGTCTATTTTCTACTAGAGTATTTCTGTATTAGAAGAAACCCAAACATGTTCAGGAAAATGTTTAAACCACAAGTTATAAAGATAATTCCATTCAATACCAAAATAAAGAATTTTAAAATTCGCTGTTTTTCCAATTTCGATTCCTGGGTTTTATCAATTTTATTTCTAGTTAATTTTTGTCATCAGAAAGTTTTCGGGTACTCGAAACAAATTTTTCTGCTATTCATTCAGGCATTTTTTCTGGAAAGACGGGTGAATTTAACATGAATTATCTCTTGAGACATAATTGATAAAAATCCGCAAATAACTGGAAAGACTTCTATGACCTTCAGGTATGTCAAAAGAATTGAATTTCAGGAGAATTTAAAAACTTTGCTAACAAGAAATTCGTTAATACTTTTTTTGAGCGTGGGTAACTAAGCTGCATGTCTACCAATTCTAAATTTTCTATCCATTTTTAGGCTACCAATATGCTACTTTTTTTATTGTTAGTGACATGTTTATGAAATTTTTGTGGAATTTATGAAATTCTAATTCTTGCAGTTTCAGCTCAAATTTTACTTCAACTGATTTCTTCCCCTGATATTGACCTATTTCATTGTTTTGGTAAATTCTATTTCTGCGCTACTCTTCAATAGCGCCCTAATATCTACATAATAATGGTGTAATAATGCGTATTATATACTACTCCGTACAGGTTTTTCGTTCATCCCCTCGGATGAAAGATACACAGCAAACTGTGTCAAAGACCGGTAGTTTTAAACCATCTCGGGATAATTTGTCGGCTGTTTGTCAGTAACAAAAAGCGTCTTCTGCTATGGTTGTGTTCCTAACCTACAGTACCGACTGTGGCAGGAAGTATATATAAAAGTCTGATTATTTTTAAAATAACCATTAGGTAAGTAAAAAGTTGTTCTAAATCAAGTGTCCTGATTTATGTATAGCTTTTCACGTATATACTTTGCCGTCCTTCCATTGCTGCGAAGGACGTAGCAGAAGACAGTTTTTATTCCATCGTATAGCATGTAATCTTTAACAGCTGAATATTTTATCTGCAACAAAATTTAACTTCAGTTTTTTCTGTGTTATTACTAAGGTATAATATCTAGTTATTAGAGCTGAATATCTAGATTTCTGTATATCTGGAGTTTTTATTCTAGGAAATTATACTTTGATATCTACATGTTACACGTTAATATCTGAAGCGTCATCTTATACTTAAATATCGAGATATTGAATTTTAGTATGCATTTTTACCCACGTGAACGCCAATTATTGTATCAACTCTTGGCTAAAGTCCGCCATAGATGTCCCAACCTTATATCATTTCAGTAGTTGGGACGGTCGTTGGAAAAGTTGGCCCGAAATTGAACCGATGTAATATTTGCACATGGAAAATAAATTCCAGCTAACGATAAAACTTTGAGTTTCACGGTTTACGTACGTGTGACGCAAAGTACAAATGTACATGTGCATGTGGAAGAAATTGGCGTTAGCGAATCCGCTTCGGGATGGCTCTATTCAACAAAGGAAAAAGTTTCGACTGATCGCCTCGGGTAAGAAGGAAATCCGGAAGACCAGGTCTCGTTACTTTCGATTCTCGACGTATCGTGCGCGACCAACATAGAGTTGAGTGGATAAAGAAAAAGAAAGACAAATCGCAAGAGACGACAGATTCGTGCAGGGAGTCACAAATCTTTCGATCAAAACGAATCAAAGAGTGTGAAGATCCAATACATTGATCGTCAGCAATTATATTTTTCTGTGTATTTGTGCTCTAAAGACTTCTAAAAAAACATTCAATAAACATAAAGTTTGAGATGTAACTTGATTACATGAGATGTAATATGGTTGTTTCTATCCAAAAAATTCTTGAAGATCAAGCGCATATGTTTCAAAGAAAACTGAACTTAATTAGCAAGAATAATAATGTTACAAATTCCGAAAACCTTTAAGAGTGGCGAGATCTACTACAGGGAACTCTTGAATTAGGTCCGCGAAAAAGGAAAGTTTTACACCGAAAGAATCGACAGTTAAGAATGGAATTTCCCCTTTAAATGATCTTTTGTGGTTGATGATTTTAAAGTGTAACTGAATTTGTACTCAAAAATCTATTTTTTAACACTAAATAAAGTACAAATTTAATGCAAAAAGGCACCGCGAGTATCTACCAATGACTTTACTTGACAGAAAGACCCAGCGGTTGTCAAGAATTCATGTTCTTAATGTTTTCTCTCTTTTTTGCCAAGATACATTGTCGATCTAAGTAATAACAGAGCCAATACTCGAGAAGAAATATGAAAGCTTGACTTGAAAGAAGAGAAATAATATCGCTTGGGACTAAGCTTCCTACCAAAAGGCCAAGTTAAAAGGCTTTAAATGAAAAAGCTGAATACTGTACTTGAAGAACAATTCAAGATACTGTACTTGAAATCATACTCCAATGAAGATAAATTGCTGTAAATAAAAATTAAATTGGCAGCAGCATTACGCTCATAAAGTGATAGCTTTAATATCCAGTGATGAAAATGTGTAGACATTTCATTCTTATTAATTTATTGAAAGGATATCCATTTCTGATCATTTTAACAAAACAAACTTTGTAGTTTTCATTAATGATGATTCAAATAGACGCAGATAGTGGTGCAAAAATGACTTTTGGCAGGATTCCAAGTTCACAATCTATCCCGAAAACCCGACCAGAAAACGTGACAATTAGAATCTGGCGGCCCAAAAGGCATGTCTAACATTATTACTTTGACAGGGATGCCTCTTCACTACCACTAGTGGTTGTAAACGGTAGGGGTGTGACCAAGATTATTTTTGTGATTAATCGCAGGGGTGCCTTTCCACTCCCATGAAACGTTAATCGTAATTTTTCAGTCACAGAACAAGTGTAAATGTGCGGTATATACCTAAAACGCTCCATTAAAAGCGTCAAGAGTCAAAATAGTATGACAAAATAACTCTCAAATTAAATGACAGTCCCTTCAATATGCTGGAAATATGTGTTCTTCAATACCTTCGCAGGAAATGCGTTTTGGGACGCTGGTGTGAAACAGTAAAAGTGACCTATTCCACGATCAGAGAACAGTCCGTGTGATAAGACTTACTTTTTCAAAAATATCCCGGATCTAATGTGGTCACTAAAAAAATTGAACAAATTTTCTATATTGATGCAAATTTTATTTTTGTGATTTCCTTTTTCACTGATTTCAAATTCGGCTTTGCACATCTCAAAGAGAAAATAGCGAATATAATATGCCGACCAGAATAGTCAAAATATGTTCTGGTTTCAATTAATTAAATTAATATTGAATTAAAATTCAATATGATATTAAAAAAACTTAGAAATCGTTAGATTTGTAACAATATGATTTTTTTCAGGTTTCTTGTTGTGCTTATTTACAAATTTGTTTTCAGTAATTTCAGAAAGAAAAAAAATGGCGGATCCAATATGGCGACCAAAATAGTACAAATATGTTCCGATTTAAATTAATTAAATTAATATTGAATTGAAATTCAATATAACATTCAAAAACTTAAAAATCGTTAGATTTCTATTAATATGATTTTTTCAGCCTTTTTGCTGCTTTAATTTACGCATTCGTTTTCAGTAATTTCAAAAAGAAAACAGCGGATCCAATATGGCGAACAAAATACTTCAATAACGGTTCGATTTACATTTTTTTTTGGCTTCAAGGCTTTCTAGTATCACAGATAGCAAATTCGTTTTCAAGAATGTCGATAATAAAAAAGTGGATCCACAATCGTGACCAGAAAACTAAAAAAAGTCGGCGGTGCATCAAATGCACACAGGAAAATTGATTACAAAAAAAATTGGACACTTCGTAATTTGGCAACTATTTTTTGTTCTACGCGCGGCAAAAATATCAGTTTCAAAGGTGTGGCAAAAGTGTTAGTTACAGAGATGGCAAGAAATAGATGTGAAGTGAAATTTTTGGAAAGAATGCTGGCAAAAATGTCATGTTCAAACTTGTCAATTTTTATCATGTACTCAACATGACGAACTTATGAGTGCACGTAAGGGATTAGTGTACAAATTGTGGAATCAATTAATTTCTTATATAGGTTCATGAGTTTGTCAAGTTCGATACATGACAAAAGTTAATAAGATTAAAATTGAAATTTTTGCCTATATTCATTCCGAAAACTACACTTCACATCTATTTCTTCTATCTTGGTTTCTGAAAATTCATCTTATTAAATTACGAACTTTTGAAACTCATAGTTTTCCGCTTACAGAATAAATTAATAAGTTTGATATTGAAAATTTTACATTAATTCCTTATATGTACCTTCGAGTTTGTAACGTTGGTTTACGAAACTTAGAATCAGGGCAAAAATCTTCCAAGCATCAGGGCAAAGATTTAAGTTTTCAGTATAAAGCATTATGTTTAGAAATTATATGTGACAATCTTTTGAATAATGAATATTTCGTGTATCATTAAAACCTAGGTACAAAATCATTTCGAATACTCGAATGATTGAAAAATGAGTTTACCACCCTGTAGGTTATAAATAGCACGTAATCAACTGTTGCCTTGTGAATTAGAGGTTAATATTTGGTCCATATTTGTTTGCACGTATCAAATGCTTCCAATATTGTTTGTATTAAAAAGGTCGTACATAAGTTACGTAAGGTCTTTTGAGTGTGGGAGGAGGTTCAACAATTTCTATTCAGTCTTACATAGGAGGGAGGCGGTGTGGTCAAAAATATTTCTTGCCCAAGATTTTTTTATATCTGTGAATCGCAAAAAAACGAAGTTAAATGGTTTGTCAGCACAATCTAGTGCATAGGGGAAACCACCCTACAGTAGATAGGGAAAAAATCAACAGCATTTAACTGCATCAGTTCCCAAAAATAAAGAAAGATGATCATTGTTGAATAAAGCTTACACATTCAATTAAGTATTCTTATAGAAAAAAATATCATGAAATTAATTAATTAGCTGTATTGAACATTTTTATTAGACCAGGTCAAGGGTACGATTTTGACACCTTTGTCCATCAATAGATAATCGTTTCTGGTATTGCTCCGGGGCAAGTTAGAATACTCAATTCTGGATAATTATAATTCATCATTAGTATACTTACAATTAAAATCAATTTATTGAGTAAATAATAGTTGAAACTACGATTATTTTACAGAAAAAAAGCAAGTTTAAATTATTGACATTTTTTTATCTCTGATATTTCGTAAGGTTGGTGCGATTGGTACAAGATGTTTAATCTTCATACAATCTAATCTGACATGCGATGACAGGAAAATGCAGCTTTTTACGTCCCTTAGTCCAGAAAATTATATCCTTTCCGAAAGGCTCCTTGAAACACAATTAAAATTGATGAGCTTTCTAATAAATAATAATTTACTCTATTTTCTTAATTTATCATTTGAAATAATTTGAATTTAAAAACTTCACAAATCAAAATAAACAAACAAACACAACCTTTAATTGAAAATAACTGCGAGAGAGTCGCAGAGCTGCCAATTTTGCCAAATTTGTTGGAAAATGTAATATTCAATAAAATTTCGTTAAATATTTATAAATATTTGAGAAAAAAAACTTTTTATTTATAAATATTGTTCATTAAACTTCAAGCTTTGGTTCTAATGTATAAACATGTCATGAAAATGTTTCATTAAGTTAAAAAGTATGAATAAAGAAGAGGTGAAAATTTTTTTTTCAGGTTAAAAAATAAATGTTTTGCTCTCAAGCATTAATGAATTATAAAATTTCAATAAAAGTTCGTCAGAAGATATAGTATCCTTTCTGAAATGTTATACTAACAAAAGTATATAACATTTTTTGTCAGTTTTCCAGTTAATTAAGATTATCTACTGTTAATCATTATCGAATGTAGGTTGGTTTCCCCTACTGTAGAACCCAGCATAATAAATATAAAAACAATCATTTTACTTTGCCCTTCTAAAAATTTCCTCATGGGGCCCTACATTGGAACCCATATACGTTTCTATCTCATTTTGTGTCACAATTTGTCCATCCGATTCTAAATAGAAATCCATATGGAATCCTGTATGGATTCGCATGTGGGTTACATATGCATTACTATGATAGGGTCCATTGTGGAGGTTTTCAGATACTTGATTATAACAGTATTGCTTGTAATTTATCAATACATATTTTTAATGATAACAGAATGATAAAGTATGCAAGAAATAATAAAGAGTAAATAAACAGATGAATAAAATCTCTTTACGTAATTTATGCACGGTCATTCTTCTGGTCGTTAACCAATTTTAGCTCAAAAACATATCCTCCATATAAAATAAGCGTTATCAATAGCTTAGTTGATCAGGCAATAAAACTTGCACAACCCTCTTCCCATGAGAGAAATTTAAAAATTGTAACAAAAACTTTTTAATCTAATGATTTCCCAACTGAATATGTTATCAAGCAGATATAGAACGTCGTCTACACACAATACATACTAACAATAATAATAAAACAACAACAATAACCAGAACAATGATTTTAATTTGGATTTAATTGTAGTGCTTCCATACTGTCCATTGATTTCAAAAATTTGTGCTACGTTTCCTGAAAAATACAACTTCATTCAGTTTTTGAATCAATGAAAGACGCTTTAAAATGTTTTAGTAACCAAAAGGATTCAACAAGAATGAAAGAACACAAAAGACACTGTGGCAAACTTAAAAAAAGCGTTCTATCTAAACATGCTATAGAATATAAACATAATTTTGATTTTGAAAATTAACTGTTTTAAATAAAGAATCTTCTTATTACAAAAGACTATTTATATAAATGATCGACATCGTCAAGAATAACAACAATCTAAACTTGAAATTTAATGTTGATGGTATCAGCGGCATCTATAATAGTCTCATATTATCCACGTTATAATTAACCTACCATCCCAGCTTCGTCTTGTATGCCTCTCGCTCTATATGCTTGTCTTCGCACTTCGCCTATGGCATGTCGCAGAAGGAACTGAGTTTCGAAATGTGCTTATTTTCATTAATTTACTTATAACACTGTGTCTAGTCTATGGGCGTAGTCAGACATATGGTAGTATTTTATTATTTCTATCATTTTATCTTAAAACTAACTTTTTAACTCTCAACTATAAACTATTCATTACAACGAAACCATGTCAATATAAGTCACTCAAATTTAAGAAAAACAAGAAATACATAAAACTCACAGGTGTGTTCACTCTCACACATGCCACGCGATTAATTTCTAAGACTCTTATTTAATTTAACAAACTATAAATCAGTATAGTTTTATATATTTATTTAATCTCGAACAGTTATATCAGTTATATCAGAACAGTTATTATATATATATAT
>CAKNXH010034820.1:0-10126 GCA_932178445.1 Andricus quercusramuli | reverse complement strand
TTCATATTTCTTAGGTAAAATTATAAAAATGTATATGATTAATGTGACGCTACAACTAAAATAGCTATACCAACTTGAATAGTTCGCAACAGTATTATTAATTATTTAAAAATTTGACTTTTGGAATCTGAAGCAATTCTGAAGAATTTGTTTGAATTGGCCTGGAGATTTTCTGAGGAAAAATCTGGGAGAGCTGAAGATTTATTTTTTTGCCACCTGGCAGCACTGGTTATCAATCTGAAAGGGTGGTTCAACAATTTTTCCAAATTTCTCCCACCCCTTGAAATCACCACTATTCTTCAAGGTGAACGTGGAATTTCTCCCTTTTTCTTCTAATCATAAAATCTTTCAGAGTCTTGTGCATTTGTTGTCTTATTGTACTCCGAAAGATCTTTGTGTTTAAAAATCTAGGAAGTTGATTCTCCGCTCACCCTGGGATATCGTACTGCTCTCAAGGATTAGGAAATGTTTTGAAAAATGGTTGGATTATTTTCGTATAAAAATGGACATTTTTACGACATCCCGAGTGGGTATAATTGACAAAGAACGTTTTTATAACGTACTACAAACGTTTTTTGGCCGTAAATGTTGCCATAAAAAATTTTGTTGGATCATTACACGATTCTGGAATGTAATTTGGTCTGAACTAAGACATTTTTAGAATATGTTGTTAAAAATTACAATATTTTACATAATTCAAAAATATTTGGATGAAAACTTTATTTATTTAATTTTGAATAAGGTGAACAAAAAATATCACAATATAAAAAAAATGTGAACGGTATACGATTCACGAAAATTCATTACAATTACCCTAGTTTGAAAAATTACCTGGCCCCGTTGTAAAATAGGGGTGGTTTCAATTGGTTTGAAACCTTTTGAAGAAACATCGACACACCCTCTTGCGTTGATGCGTGTGTCTGTTGTAAATTTTTTTCTGTTTCGAGCTGTTTATGAATGTTTAAGAATTTATAAGACTTAGTACTTAATTCCTCACCAGGTGAGAAACTATTTTAAAAAGCTTGAAAAGCTGACGTTCTAAGCAGGTGACCATATGTAGTTCAGTGTTTCTGCAAATCATAGGAAGTTTCATAACATTCCAATATTTCATAATTATTTAGATGCTCGTTAGAGTCCCCGTCGAAAACAAACTACCTTGTTTTGATTCCTCTGTTAGAAACTACCGAAAAAACTTTCGAAAAAGAAGGTTAAAAAAGTCTTTCAGTTAAAAAAACGAAGATTTTCGGTTACATGAAGCAATATTGTAAATTTTAAATATCAACCCATTTTTTTAAGCTCGTAAGTGCTTCCGGTCAATACCAGACTCCTTCGATTGGACTCTGCATATAAAAAACTACTGATAGTATATTCTAACCATTCCACACTTTTCTGAGAGGTCGTAAACTTTTTCCTTCAAGAAAGAACACGCTTGTTTGCATTCTCCAGTCGGAAAACTACTGCAAAAATTTGGTGAAAAGACGATTGAAAATGTCCATCAAAGTTAGTTCCTTACTTTCTGTTATAAAAAGCCAGACTTAATGTTTTCAAATTCCAAAGAATTCAATAATTGTTGTCATTGCTTCAAAGTTTAAAAAAATTCTTCAAGTGAATTCAGAACTTTTGAGGGGAATTCAACGCAATTCGAGAAAATTCCGCAAAATTCAAGTAACGATTAAATCTTCATTCAGCGGTAGGTAAGCCGTCGAAATAACCTTGACTAATTTGGAAAGAATTAGGAATAGTGCTATGGTTTTAGTAGAATCCTGAAAAATAATTCAATGTGTATTATCGTAGCTCAAAAAGTATTTAACAATGTTTTGAATAATTCGAAAGTATTGAATTTATTTCTACAGAATTTAATAGAATCGTGTGTAATTCAAATAAAGGGTACATCTTCCTTCAGTCGTACATACGCCGACTCCCTAACTTGACTAATTGGGAAATAAGCAGGAAAACTGCTATGATTTTATTAGATTTCAGAAAAATTCTGGAGAATTTATAGGATTTATGTGTCTTTCTACATATTCTAAACTGTTGATTGCGTATTTCCATAGTGTGAAAAGTATTTAAAATTCTTTAAATTAATTCTGAAGTGTTGGAAGGTATTCTACAGAATTCGTGACAACCTTGCAAAATTCAAAAGACGAGTACAACTTCATTCACTGGTAGCTAGGCCGTCGTCTTAACTTGACTTATTAGGTAAGAATTACGAAAGTTGCGATGGATTTAGTAGAATTCAGCGAATTCAGAGGAATTTGGAGAATTCAAGAATCTTCAAATTTCAAATAATTTAATGTGTATCCTAATAGGTTGAAAAGTATTAAAAAGTCTTTAAATTATTGAAAAACAAATTTTGAAGTGAATTCTACAAAATTCGGGCGATTTCTGCGGAATTTAATTCACAAGCACATCTTCATTCACTTCTAGCTTAGCAGTCGACTAACTAGACTAATTGTGAAAGAATTAGAAACACGGCAATGATTGTATCAAACTTCGGAGAATTCCGGAGAATTCGGAGGAATTAACAGTATTCAAAAGGTTGTGTATGCAAAACCGGTGCCGGTAAAAAAAAGTTGTCGGTACCTGTAAAAAAATTGTCGATAGAGCTCAAACTGCTTAAACTTAGAAAGGGTTAGGGGTAAAACTGAACTTATTTCTACGATTGATCACAGAAGACGAATCAGAGAGATGCAGGGATAGGGCTCTGACCAACATTATTTCTGTAACTGTTCACAGGGGTGCCTTGCGCCTCCAAGAGATGTCGGAAAGAGGTAGGGGTTTGACTATCGAGTCACAGGGCCACCACCCAGCCGCCACGAGCTGTTAGAAGGGGTGAATTTCGTGAATTACTCAAATTTCGTTAATTCCTTGAATTCGGTTAATTATGTGAATTTCTTGAATTCCGTGCATTCGGTGAATTCCTTGAATTTTATGTACCGTTCAAAAACCGCTGAAAAAATTTGTCGGTACTGGTAATTTTCTATAAAGGTGCCGACAGTGTGAATCTCACAAATTATTCAAATTTCGTGAATTTCAAGAAATCTTGGAATTCCGTGAATTGCATCAATTTCTTGAATTCCATGAATTTCGTGAATTCTGTGAATTCCATGAATTCCATGAATTTCGTGAATTCCATGTGTTCCGCGAATTTCATGAATTCCACGAATTCTCTGAATTTCGTGAATTCCACGAATTCTTCGAATTTCGTGAATTCCCTGAATTCCGGGAATTCCGTCAACTTCGTGAATTCCGTTAACTCCGTTAATTCCATGAATTCCGTCAATTCTTTGAATGCCATGAACTTCTTGAGTTCCATGAATTCGTTAAGTTCCATAAATACCTAAAATTCCATTATTTCCTTGATTTTCATAAATTCCTTGAATTCCTTGTATTTCATTTACGGTTCAAAAACCGGTACCGAACATTTTTTTCATCCGTAGCAACAGTTTATACACTTCTTATTTAAAAGTGTTGAAATTCCAAATAATTCCATCTATTCAAAAGTGTTCAGGGTAATTCAAAAATGTTATAGTAATTATTTCTACAGAACTAGAAGGAATTCTGCGAAATGCTCAGAATTCAGGAGGATCCTACAGATTTCAAACAACGCGTGCATTTTAATTTAATCGCCAAGCAATGTTTTTTAATTTGGTTGCCACGAAAAAGATACTATTTAATTTTCGAATCTCGTTTAAGTGTGAAGTTGCAAGAAGAGTCAAAACCTCCTATAAAAATAAACGGACCGGAAATTATACGTTCTGAACTTGAATTCTCACACATCCTTAGCGATGGCACATGGACTGTCGGCTATCTAACTCATTTTTCTGATTGGTTAATCTTCAATTGCTAATTACTCGGTAACTATGAATGCAATCAAATTATTTTATTGATTATTTTCTATTCACTTTTTCACAAGGAATCAGAAAATACAAATATGTATTTTGAATAAACGGCCACCCTGTATATATATATATATATATATATATATATATAGTTAAAAGTTTTTCATAAGGACAACCGCAGGATTTCGCCGGGAGCGGGTGCTAATCTGAAAAATTGCACCCGCTCCCAGCGAAATCGCGGTAAAATTTCAGCTGTAGCCACGTCTCACGACCGTGAGATGGGTGGTTACAGTCTGCGCGAATTCAATACGATGATCCGGCGAAAGTCTCGTGCACCCTGAGGACACGGAGCGACCCAAGGACGGCCGCCTTCTGCATTCTCCCTGCAAGTGCCTCAGAATTTTGTTGACACGCAGGGATGCTTTTCAGGCTATTAACAAGTGAAACCTTGGCACCTCCAAGAGTGCCAATGATCAGGACGATTAGCTTAACAGAATATTCCGGGTATAACCGTCGCAACTCCCTCATAAGGTCTTTATACCTTTCTTTCTTTTCTTTCTCCTCCGCTGTGACGTTTTTGTCCGCTGGTGCCGAAAATTCGATAACGAACATGGTTCGTTTCTCGAAGTCAAGAAGAACCATGTCAGACCTCGAGTGCGCAACAGAAACAATTGTCGAGAATATGAAGTTCCAATATATGCGGCACTTCTCATTTTCGACAATTGACTCTATTTCTCTAGGGGCGTTCAGCGGAGAGGTATTTGGGCTAATGCCGTAAGAGTGACAGAGATGGTAATAAAGCACTCTCAGTGCCGCATTGTGCCTTTGGATGTAGGTTGTTCCCGCCTGAGCTGGACAACTATGTAGTATGTGTCCTACATGCTCGGGGTGTTCATGACACGCTCTGCAGCTATCATCCGGAATATCTTGGCTCAAAATGTGGCGACGGTATGCTAGAGTGGAAATGACACCATCTTGACATGCCAAAATGAAGCCCTCTGTACCCGATTTCAATCCGGGTGATCTAAGGAAAGCAAACGTCAGCTCATACGACATCGACTGATCTTCCACATTTCTGTGGAAGATGGCGTGCATCTTCTAATCGAGGAGCTCTTCGCGGAAGTTTTTCTCCTCTGCTTTCTTAATCCGGGCCTTCAGGAGTGAGTATTTAAGATGGATAAGATATGATGCATTTCGCTCACCCCTGATATGGAAGTCAAGGCCGAGTGTTTCAGCAGCCTCTTCTGCTGCTTTGTAAAGAAACGCCCCTTTGCCTACTTCTTCGTGTTTTATGACCATTTTAAGAAGAGGATCTTGTCCATTTGCGACAATATGTACTGTACCCAGAATAATCCTGTTGTGAAGACATTCAAGATTCAGTATTCCACGACCACCTTGACGGCGTGAGATGTAAAGTCGTGGAACAGAAGACTTAAGGCGCATGCTTTTGTTCATGTGCATAACCTTTCGGGACCCGATGTCGAGGGATCTGAGCTCGTCCTTCGTCCATGGAACTACTCCAAATGAATAGAGTACTACTGGGACGGCAAGCATGTTCGTTGCAGATACTTTGTTCCTCGCCGACAGTTCGGAAGACCATATCTGTCGGAGGAGACGTTTGTATCTGCATCGGAGAGTATCCTTTATAGATGTTACGTCCTGAATGCGGCTTTGTGGCACGCCCAGGTATGCATAGGTCTCTCCAGCGCAAAGGTGTCGTATAGCGCTTCTGTCAACGAGTTCAAGATCTTCGAGGATGCCGTTAAGTTTTCCTTACTTCAAATTAACCTTGGCGCATTTCTCTAACCCGAACTCCATTCCAATCTCTTGAGTGTACTCTGTGACAATTTTTAGAGCTAGATGTAGTTTGTCTTGATTTCTAGCATAGAGCTTAAGATCATCCATGTAAAATACATGAGTTACCTTATGCTTTCGATTTGCAGGTTTGCCACAGAGGTACCCTTCGGAACGGCGAAGTGCGAGAGATAGTGGCAATAATGTGAGGCAAAAGAGGAGAGGGCTCATGGTGTCGCCCTGAAATACACCTCTCTGAAAGGTGATACTGTTAGCGATCACACGATATTTTCCAGATAAGATGGTAAATCTGGTTTTCCAAAGCGGCATTAATCTCTCTATGCATCTCACGATGTGTGGATGAACCTTCAAGCTTTCCAACAGACAGATGATAAGTCTATGGGAGGTTGAATCAAAAGCTTTTCGGTAATCTATGCAGGCCATCGATAGAGATCGTTGATAGGATGCTGCATCTTTACAGACACATCTATCGATGAGCAGGTTCTCCCGACATCCTGCTACGCCTTTCTTCGAGCCACGTTGTTCATACATCTCTCGCCACACAGGTTCAATTGTCCGAAGAATTCTATCATTTAGGATGGCTGTGAAGATCTTATACAGTGTGTTCAGACAAGTTATTGGCCTGTAATTCTTAGGGTCAGCTAAGTTGCCCGTCTTAGGCAGGAGCACTGTGCGCCCTTCCACCAACCACTCCGGAATAGGCTCTTCCGACTTTAGATATGAGGTGAAAATTCAGGCCAGATGCTGGTGAGTTGAAGGAAACTTCTTCTACCAGAAGGTCTTGATACCATCTGGTCCCGGAGCGGGAAAGTTCTTCATGCCTTTTATTACGTTTTTCACCTCCTCGGTAGTGATAGGTGGGCATTCTTACTCAGGTGTTATGAGGGCATTGCACAGTTCCTTGAAGCTATTTATGTTCTTTGAGTCTTCTTGAAGTGGATGCTGGACCTCGTAGACTTCTCTCCAAAATGCTTCGACCTCCTCTGGTTTGGGCGGATGGTCGACAGTAATTGGAGGGTCTTGGAGGAGTTTATATGGATCAGATGAAAATTGCTGATTTTCTCTGACCCACCTCTCTCTCCGCTCTAGACTTCTCCTAGCGTTAGATAATATTCGTATTCTGTCAACAATATGCTGTCTGATGGTCATTAGCTTTGATTTGTTGATTGTGTGATGACGGATCCGCAGTTCGCGCGCGAACCGTCGAACCTTGGCACTGAAATTCCTGCCAGATGTTATGTAGTCAATCACACACTGAATGCGGGACGCGTACTGTCTAGCCCAGCCTATCTTTGTGCTGAGTTGATGCATTCTTCTTTTGGTCTTATGATCAACCGTTGGTTTTGTTTTACGGCTTGCATCTGCCAAAGTTCTCGCTGCATTGTACACACCACAACTGATAGTCCTGAGGTCGGATTCTTCGGAAAAATCTCCACGAAGTTCATCATCCAATTCAGTCAGATCATTGGGCTTGGGAGAAACCTGAATGTTGATGTTTCTCCGGGTCCTGAAGCATCGTTCCTCCTCTATTGGATGCCTGTTCGCGGTTGGTCTCAGTGTCGCTTCTCTTTCTCTGTTGCCGGCTTGTTCTGGATGCGGTTGAGTAGGCACTCCGCTTATATAACCCCTTTAACTGAAGTTCTTGGCATGGTTTCGCAGACGTTGTTGCGAAAAGTCTGAGAGCTCTGGGTGTTTCTCGCACCACAGAGCATGCAGTCGTGCCATGTAACCTTCTCGTCCAGGGACCATACTGGCATCGTAGCACTCCAGCAGGCCGTCATTGAGTTGATCCGTCCACTTAAAAGTAACAAGATTCCGCCGGTCAATCCCATTGACTCCGTCTTGATTGGCTCCCCCAACTGTAGGGTAGTCGGCATTGTTGTCCGACCCATTGTCGGGAGCCCTGCGCGTTCGATTGTTTTGAACCGCACTTACTACAACTATGTTTGGTGTTGTCATTGTTGTTCCCACGAGCAGCTAGGGAAAGGTTTCGTCCATCCTTGTAGAGCCCCGCATGCAAGGATAAGCCTGTATACTCTGAGAGTCGCCGATTTCCCAGAATCACCGTTAGAGACACCTCACCCAGGTGACATTCAGCTTTCGGCACGGTTCTCACGCCTTCGCTTGGGGGTTATTCCTTCGGGACCATCCCTGGACAATAGTCCGCGACTGCTTATTAATTATTGTAACCATATTAAGCAGCAACCCTTGGTAAGGGGACCCTCTATCCGCAACCCGAGGACGCGTACGGAGGCTTTGTCATAAGCCCTTCGGTTCTATTCCAAAGGAATCAAAACCAAAACCACATATATATATATATATATGTATGTATATATATATAAAAAATAAAGTTAAACAACCACCGCAGGGTACCACTAAGAGCAACTGCCATCTAAAAAAAAAAAGATGTCAATAGCCCCCAGTGGAACCGCGGTAAAATACACCTATGGCCACGTCTCACATCCGTGAGATGGGTGGTCACAGGGCACGACGAAATCACAACGACAGGCCGGCGAAACCCTCGTGTGTCTTGAGGACACGAAGCGACCCAAGGATGACAGCTTTCTGCATCCATCTCGCAAGTGCCTTGGCATATTTTTGGCACGCGGGTATGGCTTTGAGGTTACGAACCAGTGATAGTTTAGCACCTCCGAGAGCACCTATCACAAGGACAATTACTCGTACCGAATATTTTGGGTACAGTCGTTGCAGCTCTCTTTTAAGGTCTTGATACCTCTCCTCTTTTTCTTTCTCCTTTGCAGTGATATTGTATTCGGACGGAGCCGAGAATTCGATCACGAATATAGTTCGTTTCTCGAAGTCTTGGAGAACAATGTCAGGCCTCGAGTGCGCAACGGAGACTGCTGCCCGAAAATCATAGTTCCAGAAAATCTGGCACTTCTCGTTTCGGACAATTGACTCTATATCCCTTGGAGCGTTCGGCAGGGCAGGGTCGCGACCAACACCATAAGAGCGACAAAGGTGGTAATAAAGTACTCTTAGGGCCGCGTTATGTCTATAGATATACGTTGTTCCTGCGTGGGTTGGACACCCCGATAGTATGTGTTCTAGGTACTCAGCGTGTGCATGACACGCTCTGCACCTATCACTGGGAACTTCTTCACATAAAATGCGGTGACGGTATGCTAAGGTGGAGATGACACCGTCCTGGCATGCGAAAATAAAGCCCTCTGTACCTGAATTGAGCCCTGATGATTTGAGGAAAGCAAAAGTTTGCTCCTTCGACAAGGACTGTTTTTCTACATTTCTGTGAAAGTTTCCGTGCATATGCTTGTCGAGTAGCTCTTGGTGAAATTTTCCAACCTCTGCTTTCTTCACTTCGGCTTTTAGACGTGAAGCATCTAGATGGAGTAATGCACTTTCCTCACTTCTGATATTAAAATTCAGGCCAAGGGTCTCGGCAGCTTGCTCCGCGGCTTTGTAAAGGAACGCTCCTTCGCCAATCATCTCGTGGTTTCTGACCATCTTTAGGAGAGGATCTCTGCCATTTGCAACGATGTAAGCTGTACTCAAAATAATTCGGTTATGAAGACACTGGAGATTCAGAAGTCCGCGTCCGCCTTGACGGCGTGAAATGTATAATCGCGGAACTGACGAATTGATATGCAAGCTTTTACGCATATGCATGATCTTACGCGTGGTGACATCAAGGGCCTTAAGCTCGTTCTTCGTCCATTGAACCACCCCAAACGAGTAGAGTAGGACCGGGACGGCAAGCATGTTAGTCGCAGATACCTTGTTCAACGCCGACAGATTGGAAGACCAAATCTGTCGAAGAAGATGCTTGTATCTGCTTCGGAGAGACTCCTTCACTGATGTTACGTCCTGAATGCGGCTTTGAGGCACGCCCAGGTATGTATAGGTCTCTCCAGTGTTAAGATGTCTAATAACACTTATATCGACAAGCTCAGGGTCCTTGGGAACGCCAGTAATCTTTCCTTTCTTCAAATGAATTTTGGCACACTTTTCCAAACCAAAGTCCATCCCAATCTCTCCTGTGTAGTTCTTGACGATATTTATAGCAGTTTGAAGTTTGCTTTTACCAGCGGCATAGATCTTCAGGTCATCCATATAAAATACATGAGTGACCTTATGCTCACGCTGATTAGTGTCGCCACAGAGGTATCCAGGAGAATTTCGTAGTGCGAGAGATAGAGGCAGAAGTGTGATGCAAAAAAGTAAAGGGCTCATACTATCCCCTTGAAAGACGCCCCTCTGGAAGGTGACCTTGTTCGTCGTCACTCGATGATTCCTAGATGAGATTGTAAATCTAGTTTTCCAAAGAGGCATCAATCTCTCTATGCATCTCACTATGTGTGGATGTACCTTCAAGCTTTCCAACAGAGAGATGATAAGTCTATGAGAGGTTGAATCGAAAGCTTTCCGGTAGTCAATCCAGGCCATTGAAAGGACGCGCTGATGGACTGTAGCGTCTTTACAAACACACC
>CAKNXH010034812.1:0-13107 GCA_932178445.1 Andricus quercusramuli | reverse complement strand
AGCCCACAAACAGCAAATCCACAATACTCCAACCCACAAACTTCGAACTCACAAGCCTCAAACGCACAAACCTCAAACCTTGAACCCATAAAAAATATACCTCAAACCCGTGAACCCACAAAAATAAATCCCTTAAGCCCATAAACTTACAATCTTCAAACTCACAAATCCATAAACCTAAAATCCGAACCCCACAAACCTCAAACACATGAACCTAAAACCCCAAACCCACAAACCTCAAACACATGAACCTAAAACCAAAACTCCACAAGCCCACAAACAGCAAACCGACAAACCTCCAATCCACAAACTTCAACACCACAAACCTCAAACGAACAAACCTCAAAACTTGAACCCACAAAAAATATACCACAAACCCTAAACCTCCAAACCCGTAAACCCACAAACATAAATCCCTTCAAGCCCATAAACCTACAATCCTCAAACTCACAAATCCATAAACCTAAAATCCCAACCCCACAAACCTCAAACACATGAACCTAAAACCAAAACTCCACAAGCCCACAAACATCAAAACCAAAAACCCCCAACCCACAAACTTCAAAACCACAAACCTCAAACGCACAAACCTCAAAACTTGAACCAACAAAAAATATACCTCAAACCCACAAACCTCAAACCTCCGAAACCGTAAACCCACAAACATAAATCCCTCCAAAGCATAAACCTACAATCCTCAAACCCACAAATCCGTAAACCTAAAATCCCAAACCCACAAACCTCAAACACATGAACCTAAAAGGAAAACTCCGCAAGCCCACAAACAGCAAACCCACAAACCTCCAACCCACAAACTTCGAACCCACAAGCCTCAAACGCACAAACCTCAAACCTTGAACCCATAAAAAATATACCTCAAATCCACAAACCTCAAACCTCCAAACCCGTAAACCCACAAAAATAAATCCCTTAAGCCCATAAACTTACAATCCTCAAACTCACAAATCCATAAACCTCAAATCCGAACCCCACAAACCTCAAACACATAAACCTAAAACCCCAAACCCACAAACCTCAAACACATGAACCTAAAACCAAAACTACACAAGCCCACAAACAGCAAACCGACAAACCTCCAACCCACAAACTTCAAAACCACAAACCTCAAACGAACAAACCTTAAAACTTGAACCCACAAAAGATATACCTCAAACCCACAAACCCTAAACCTCCAAACCCGTAAACCCACAAACCTAAAATCCACAAACATAAATACCTCAAGCCCATAAACCTACAATCCTCAAACTCACAAATCCATGAACCTAAAACCCACAAACCTCAAACCTTCTAACCCGTAAACCCACAAACCTGAAACCCACAAACCTCCAAACCCGTGAACCCACAAACCTCAAACGCACAAACCTCAAATACACAAACATAAATCCCTCAAGCCCATAAACCTACAATCATCAAACTCACAAATCCGTAAACCTAAAATCCCAAACCCACAAACCTCAAACACATGAACCTAAAAGGAAAACTCCGCAAGCCCACAAACAGCAAACCCACAAACCTCCAACCCACAAACTTCAAACCCAAAAACCTCAAACGCACAAACCTCTAAACTTGAACCAACAAAAAATATACCTCAAACCCACAAACCTCAAACCTCCAAACCCGTAAACCCACAATCCTCAAATCCACAAACATAAATACCTCAAGCCCATAAACCTACAATCCTCAAACTCACAAATCCATGAACCTAAAACCCACAAACCTCAAACCTTCTAACCCTCAAACCCACAAACCTAAAACCCACAAACCTTCAAACCCGTGAACACACAAACCTCAAACGGACAAACCTCAAATACACAAACATAAATCCCTCAAGCCCATAAACCTACAATCCTCAAACCCACAAATCCGTAAACCTAAAATCCCAAACCCACAAACCTCAAACACATGAACCTAAAAACAAAACTCCGCAAGCCCACAAACAGCAAACACACAAACCTCCAACCCACAAACTTCAAACCCACAAACCTCAAACGCACAAACCTCAAACCTTGAACCCATAAAAAATATACCTCAAACCCACAAACCTCCAAACCCACAAACCTCAAACCCACAAACATAAATCTGCCAAGCCCATAAACCTACAATCCTCAAACTCACAAATCCATAAACTTAAAACCCACAAACATCAAACTTCCTAACCCGTAAACCCACAAACCTCAAACGCACAAACCTCAAATCCACAACAAATAAATCCCCCAAGCCCCTAAACCTGCAATCCTCAAACTCACAAATCCATAAAGCTAAAATCCCAAACTCACAAACTTCAAACACATAAACCTAAAACCACAACTCCACAAACCTCAAACGCACAAACCTCAAACCCACATACCTCATCCCCAAAAACCCGTAAACCACCAAACCTCAAACACAAAAACCTCAAAAGCACAAACCTCAATTCCGGGAACTTTGAACCTCCAAGGCCATGAACCTACAAACCTCAAACTCACAAATTCATAAACCTTAAACCCACAAACCTAAAACCACAAATCCACAAACTCACAAGCAGCAAACCCACAAACCTGAAACCCTACCTTGGCAAGTTCACATTTTTTTGGGTTAGTTTGTTGCAGAAAACTAAAAAAGTAGCAGTCCTACATGAAATTATAATTCGTTATGAGTATTTAAAAAAAAAACTTATTAGAATCGGTCAAAAATTGAGCAGTCAGCAGAATTTTGAAAAAAAAAATGGTAAAATTGTAAATCTCACTGTGCAGCTCCTTAATGGTTATCCTTAATTTTATTGTTGGTTATAATACTATAATACATTTATAATAAAAAATATTTACTCCACCGTCAAAAGTTTCAAAAACGTGCCATTTAGACGAAAAAACTTCCCCCCTCATTTTCTAGAACCTAGAGATATTTTACAAAAAGCTTTTCTTGCATCAAGACAACAACTCAATAGCTAGTATGAAAATGTTCACTTTTCTCATTTACACTAAAAATAATATTCTAAATCACCTTCCATATCGGAGAAAACGTGTCCCTTGAACGAAAAAAAATTTCTCCTTGTATTTTCTGTTAACCTAATAATATTTTTCAATCAATATTCTTAGTGTTCATTTCAGCACCAATATATCTCGACAACATATTTTCTTTTTCTTATGGTGAAGAAGCTTATTTTTCAAATAATTTTTTGTATTGGTATTCAAAATTCGACGTGTTGGAAAAGTTTTTTGAAAAAAGTATAAGAACGGTTCTCATATTGGGAGTTGAGTTTATTTGTTAAATGTTAAATGTTAAAGAATTGACAACAACACATTTTTGGTCTTCTTTCTACCGTTTGAAAATACGTACAAATATTTCTAAAAAATGTGTTGAAAAAAGTTTTGCCCCTTCACCTTTACAGTTATCTGTAATTTTATTGTTAGCTTCTTAATATAATATTTGCTACATCTATAATTTGAAAACAAGTTTAATCTTTGCGCAAATAACAATTTTTCAGGAACAAATATAAATTTATATCGGCAGAATCCATGATGAGTGTATCATAAAAAGGAGATTCCGAAAAACATTTCCTTCTGGCTTTCTTGTGAATTACGAGTATTTGTACGCTTCTGACGTATGCCAAGACTCAATTTGTAATATAGGTGCAATTTGTAATTATTATCAGCATAATTTACCACATTATTGCACCTGAAAAAATCAGTTTTATAAAGTTGGAATAAATCATTCAAACACATAACAAGTGTATCCTATTGAAAAAATATTTTTATAAAAACTCTAAAAGAAGGAAAATACATTGAATGTAAAATAATGACAAAAAAATTCCGTAATAAAATTTTACAGACACCCCCCTGACTTTTCGAAGAAGTTTCCTGACTGCAAGTTGATATTATAACATCACCCTTGGAACACACCTGTCCAAACTAAATTTCATACAGCTAGGAAGATTCGGGGAATATTTCGGTTTCCAAGTCATTCTTGATTACTTACGTTACAAATCAGAATCACTACTGTTTACTAAAATTCATTGCAAATTGAACAAGTATTTGCAGATCTTAAATATTGAACTTTTCAATGTCTTGCATCGTACTTTTGCTAAAAGCTGTTCCTGATAACAACCTACAAAACAAAATCCACTGTTTCTTCTTGTAGAGAGAAGTTCACAGTTCGAATACTTACCTGAAGGCGATCCTATTCCTGGTGTCCCTCGGGGCAGATCATCATTTTCTTTTCCGGACAGACAACATTCTCCAGCCAGATGTCCACCTAGTGAGCCTCCTCTTCGTACCAGGTCCAGGTCTCCTTCTTTCAGGTGCATTACTACACCAACCACGATTGCTACTTCTGACAAAATCAGATATGAATATGAACTTGATGATCTTCACTGTTTTTGGCTCACTTCCACAACGAATCCGCACCGGCTATTTGAACTTCGAAGATACACTTTTCCTGCGAATGAACGACTACAGTTACTAGCAAGATTAAATCGCTATTCACCCATACCAACCAAACAACAAATTGTATTATCAACATCTGATGGTGATGTCTTTGCAATATTGGAGACAAGTACTCATCTTGCTGGAATATATTCTTATAACGTTTACACTCATGATAAAAGACGGGCAAAAATAAACATGGAAAGAGGCACTATTACCTCATTGACCCCAGATGAAATCAGAGAAACTCCTGTAGGCTTCTTCCGCACAATCTTGCAAAATTTTAGAGTAGAACGTCTAAACCAAAATCCTCCACACAAATAATTTAATAACCAAAAAAAAAATGCAGGACTAAAGTATGAAATTGTTTGTGATCTGAAGTAGGCTTGAAATGTTGAAAGTAGCTCGCCATTACAAGTAATAATAAAGGAAAATCATGGTTATCAAGGCTTTTATCTTTTAGCTATGCCCCAGGCAGTCTTTTTTGGACACAAGTGAAAGAAGTTTCGTTTTATTCACTGTTCAAAATATTTTTCAAGGAAAATTATTGTAGGCTTACAATGATTTACCTATAATAATTTTTCTACAGGGGAAACAATCCGATTCTAGATACAAAAAAAATCTTGCTGCTACAGAAAACATTTCGTGAAATTATTTAGCTAGATGTTTAAAAAATGTTGTTGTACGCCGCCAAACGAGTAATCAATGAATTGCTTTTAGAATTACAGTTTCACAGTTCATAAGAGAGAATGCTTATTTGAATGTGAAAAATTGTCTGCAACGAAATCATTTCTTTGACAGGAAAAAGTGTAATCAAAAATTAAAGAGCAAGGTGATTTTGTGAAGAAAATTGATCCTGTTCGTGGAAAAAGGCCACAATGGGTATTTTGTGAATAAAAATTGTTCGGATAATCATCATTTGCTGTCTAGTTTGAAAAATATCGCAACAAACAGTCACCGGGAAGAAATTTTCAATCGGATTCGTTTGAACAGTTGAGTGTTTCAATGGAAGAGTAGTAAGTAAACCGTTTCAAAAAAGTTCCGGATCAAAGTCTAATTCTTATCAGAGCGCTATTGAAAAAATCGCAAAATTTCGCCTCGTTCGAGGTAATTAAATTTCTTTGCTTGGACAGGTTTACGAAATATAAATATCTCAGAGTGACAAGCTCAGTACCGACAACCTATGAGATAAGGACTTAAGTATAATTAACGTACTTTAATAAAAACCCAGAATATCTATCAAATACAGTGTTAACCAAATCCTTCATCAACGCATTAATTATTTTTGCCCTAAATTGAAAAAAAATGAGAATTGATTATACACTGGTCTGCGCCTTAATGGTTATCCTCAATTCCATTGGTGAATATAATACATTGATACAATTATAATAAAAAATGTTCACCTTTACGCAAATAAGAATTTGTCCTAAAATGATAAGAAAACTTCCCGAATTTTAGAACCAGAAAGTAAATTGAGTTGAAGTAGAAGCGGAAATTTGTCCGGATGAGTTCGAATCATGATTATCTAAAATATTGATAAAACGTGTATACATTGGCTGGTATTTTCATAAAGTTTCAACTTCAGTTCTTTAAAATTCAACAATTTTAAATTAAACATTTTTAAATTCAGAATATTTCAAAAGCGGCACTCAAAATTGCTTCATTTCTTAGTATACAATTAAATATTGAAGATTCTAGAGTTCTCTTCATGTGTCCGGGAAAATATTTTCAAATATGAAAGCCTTTAAACGTATTCAAAGTTTTTTCTTCCATTTGAAACGAAAGTCCTCATTTTAATTTAGTTTCAATTAAGAACAGCTTATTTTATTCTCTGAAAAATTCTTAAACATTTCTGATGATTTTATGGAACTTATTTCATTTAGGAAGTAGAACAGTTATTCTTGATTTTTTTACATTGCAAATTGGAATGAAATTAAATAAAGATAAGCTTTAAATTGAATTAAGAAGGAACAAATTAACATATCCCGAATATTATTAAGTGGGAACGTAATGGATAGAAATTGTACAAATGAGTTGAGAAACATAATAAGCTACTGTTTATTGAGATTCATTAAAAATTGAACAAATATTTGAATATCTTCCAAATTAATCTTTTCAGTGTTTTGCTTCCCCTTTCTGCTAAAAGCAGCTCATGATTTACCAAACTATTCAAAAAAAATAATCCACTGTTTCTTTGTGTAGAGGTAATTTCACAGTTCGAATGCTTACCTAATGGTGATCCTATCCCTGGTGTCCCTCGCAGCAGACCATTATCTTCTTCTTCTGACAAGCAACATTCTCCTGAAATATTTCATGCTCTAAGCAGAATTTATTCTTCTGCCAGATGTCCACCTACCGAGGCTTCTCTTCGTAGCAGGTCCAGGTCTCCTCCTGCCAGGTGCATCATCACACCCACCACGATTGCTTCTTCTGACGGAATTGAAAATGAATATGAACTCGACAACCTCCAGTGTTTCCGGCTTACTCCCAAAACGAATCCGCACCGGCTGTTTGAACTTCGAAGATACACTTTTCCTGCAGATGAACCAATTTATTTACTTGCAAAACGAAATCGCTATACACCAATGCCAACCCGGGAACAAATTGTATTATCAACATCTGGTGGTGATGTCTTTGCAATATTGGAGACAAGAACTCATCTTGCTGGAATATATTCATATAACACTTACACTAGTGATAAAAGACGAGCAAAAATAAACATGAGGAGTGGCACTATTATCCCATTGTCCCCGGATGAAATCAGGGATACTCCTGTAGGCTCCTCTCGCACAATCTTACAAAATTTTATAGTGGAACGTCTAGACCACAATCATCCACACCATTATCTCAATTACAAAAAAAAAATGTAGGAAGAATATGTAAAATTGTTTGTGATCCAAAGTAGGCTTCTAGTCTCAAAAGTAACTCGCCATTACAAATAATGACAAAGGCAATTTATTATGGTTATCAAGGTTTTAATCTTTCAACAATGCCCCAGCCAGTCTTCTTCGGAAACAATTTGAAAAAGTTGCTTTCCTTCACTAATGCAAATATTTTTTAAGGAAAATTATTGTAAGCTTGTAATGATTTTCCTATAAGAATTTTCTTACAGGGGAAAAATCGTAGACTATAAGAAAAATAAAATTATTTTCGGAGCGCTAATTTTTAATTTCTTTTGAATTTCAAAAACGCTGACAATTTTTCAGAATGGGCGAACAAAGTTCGTCTGACAATCCAAAATTTTCATGTGATGCGAAACTAGAAGATTTTTCTAACAGAGGTTCTGTTTTCAAGCAATCGCATTTGTACATTAATTTCTCTGATACTTAATGCAAGAAGTATTAATTATTAATTATTATTTCAAATTATTGAAATAAAGTAAAATAAAAATGAAAGCTTGAAAGATAATTCTCATACGGGACAGTGGTCTTCGAGAAAAATTTATTTCATTATACCATTAGGAATTGCAATACTATAATTAATGGTATTTTTGAAATGAGGAAAGATTTTTTTCAATGGGGAAACGTAGAAACATAAAAAAATTATTATTGCTCATTTCTGAAGAAACAAAAGTAACGTCAATTACATTTTTTCTAACCATAAAGTTATTTTGTGATTATTCCAGGCATTAAAAAACTACCTTTTAAAGATTTGATGAGGCAAAGTTTTAGATAATAATTTTCTCAAACCAATAAGCGTCGGGGTATTCATAAAATAAAACCTTATTATTTCAGTGATAAGAATAAAAACAAAAGCGAATAGAATCAGAAGTTCTGTTAGAGATAAAATTTTTTGAATAAGTAATATCCGCGTATGTTTAAAATTTCCAACTGAAAATTAATCATGCATCTCTTTAAAAATATCATTAATAAAAACTGTCTCAAAAAGGAAACTTCACGAAAAGTGGAATAGCTCATTACTTTTGCTGGGGCATAATTTATAAATGGACAAATAATTTTTCGCATTATAGCTTCATTTACGAGACGATTATTGGAAAATTTGATTTCCAACCATTTTTGTTATCTACGAACTGTACCAGATACCTTCAGAAAGATGTCCAAAACATTTTTAAATGGATTTAAAAACTTCTGGCTGAAAGTAAGATTGTCATCGAAGCGCTATTAAAAAAATCGTTCAATTTTTGACAAATTAGCTTCGGTTGAGATGATTAAATTTTCTTACTTGGATTGATTCATGAAATACAAATATGAATATCTCAGGAGAACCAGCTCAGCAGCGACAACTTATGAGATAACGATTAAATTACTATTAACATACTCTAATAGAAAACCCGAATATTCATTCGACACAGTGTCAACCAAATTCTTTATTGAAGCATTCATTAGTTTTGCCCTGAATTGGAAAAAATGAGAACCGTTTATACTTTGGTCGGTGCCCTAATGGTTATCCTTGATTCTATTGGTAAATATAATGCTATAATACATTTATAATGAAAAATTATTACCTTTCCGCAAATAATAATCGGTCCGAAATGAATACGAATTTATTACGGTGGAATTCGAAAAACATTTCCTGTTGATAAAAACATTTTGCGAAATCCGAAACGAGAAAGTGCGTTGGGTTGAAGTGAAATTTTTTCCGGATTTTTGCAAACTGCGACAGTCACGACATTCAATTTTCGGCAAGTACAGTGGACTAACCTAACCGTCCTTGTTTTACAAAGACGCGCGATTCCAATCAACGCTGTAGGAATAAGAAGAAATTGGCTGCCTCGCCCCACTGGCTGCCCCGCCCTACTGTCTGCCTCGCCCCACTGGCTGCCTCGCCCGGTTCTACTCTACCAACATACTTCAAAAAAAAAATTAATTCTCTCTCTCTTCTTGCAGACTTAAGTTCACAATTTGACTGCTTACCTAATGGGCAACCCATTCCTGGTGTTCCTCGTGCCAGATTATCATCTAGACAACATTCACCTGACAGATCTCTTGCTTTAGGCGGACCTTCCTCTGCGGCCAGGTATTCTCCTGCTGAGTCTTCTCTTCATGCAAGGTCTCGGTCTCCTCTTGCCAGATACATTGTCACACCTACAACGACTGTTTCTCTTGACGGTGTTCAATATGAACTTGAACAACTTCAGTTCATTCGGCTTAGACCCACTAATAATTTGGACCGTTTGTTCGAGCTTCGAAGATTCACTTTTCCTGCGAATGAAAGAATTGAGTTATTAGCAGGAAAAAATCTCTATCTGCCCATACCAATTCAAGAACAAACTGTATTATCTACATCTGATGGTGACGTCTTTGCAATATTGGACAGTGAACATTTTTTCGCTGGAATATATTCATATAATGCTGTCACTCACAATAAGAGAAGAGCAAAAATAAACATGACGAGCGGCACTATTACTGCTTTGACCCCAGATGAAATCAAGGAAAGTCCAGTAGGCTGCCTTCGCCCAATCATGCATTATTATGAAGCTGAATACGTGAACCACAATCCTCTATTCCATTAATTTCATAACAAGAAAATATAATTGAGAAATATAAAACTGTTTCTGATACGAAGATGGCTTGAAATGCTACACGTAACTCTTAATTATAAATAATAATGATGCAGTGAATCCGAATCTTAACAAGTGTGCAAAAAATTAGCCTAGAATAATAATTATTTTCCCTGAAAAGTTCATTTGTTAATAGAAAATTTTCTTTCAAGAAATTTCTGAAACCTTGACCGATAGAATATTAACTGCGGGACCGTTCGCATATTACGTAACGTAATTTTTGACCTTTTTTAACCCCCCTTCCCCATGTAACCGACCGTAACATTTCCTTTGGTCCCCCCTCCTCAACGCCGTTACGTAACATTTTCTGTATTATTTTTGGAAAGATAATATACGTTTCTTAAATAAAAAAGGGTGTTCAAGATGGAGTATTGTCAAGAAATAAATGAAACAATTTTTTTGTGTAACGCTGAATGCTTTTCAAATATTTTTTCCAGTCACATAAATATTGGAATTACTGACAAGAGAAGAAGTATCATCAGTTTGTTCTTCTGAATTCAAATTAATATAATTTTCATAAGATTCTTGCAGAAATGAAAATTTTTTTTGAATATTTCAAATGTGTCAAAAAAGAATCTAGAAGATTTTGAAGACTTTTTTTATTTTACAGGATATTACAAAATATTAGGCGAAATTCGAGTCTTCTTGGAAGATATTCAGGACTTTTAGAAGTTTGGAAAAAATCAAAAGCTACTTCATAATTTTTCGGAAATTTTTCCAAGATTCGAAATATTTTTAATCTGTTGAAACACTCTTGAATTCCTTTAAATATATTTAGATCTGGCTCAAATTTTTCCTAAAATTTGGGAAAATCATTGATAATGTAAGAAAGTTGCCTTAAAATCTTCCAAATTTTCCCAGAAATTTTGAGGAAATTTGCCTGAAATCACTTCACGCTAGGTCCCTTACTTTTTGTTCAAATAATTCTCTCGAGGAAACAATTTTCCGCTATTTTTCTGCATCAGTTCTTCAGAGAAAAATATTATTGTCAAATATTTTTTCTCAATAATGAAATTATTTTTTTTCTACAATTTCGGGCATTAAGAAACTAATTTTCAATAATTTAATACGGCAAAGTTGTAGACAATTTTTTTCTCAAACAAGTAAGCTAACAGGTATTTATGCAATTGCACCTTATCATTTAAGTATTTAAGTAATGACAATAAAAAACGAAAGCGATAAGAATCCGAAGTTCTGCTAAAGATAAAAGTTTTTAAATGAGGAATATTTTCGCATGTTTAAAATTTTCAGCTTTCCAAAAATACCATCAATAATGACAATTACCTGAAAAATAAACCTTCGTGAAAAAATACCTAGTTCATTTCCTTCGTTGGTGTATAATTCATCCACAAGGAAATATTTTCTTCCCATAAAAACCCCATTCAAGAGACCACTATGGGATAGTTTCTGTGTATCCATTAGATCACCAAATTTTCTTCGATGGACATTATCAGATCCCTCCAGAAAGATATCCACAAGATTCTTAAAAAATGTGAAAAATTCCCGCTTTGAGATTAAATCTTTATTAAAACTATGTTCGGAAATTAACACAAATTACCGTCGGTTGGGCAAACACATTTTCTAGCTTGGACTGATTTATGAAATACAAATATCTCAGAGGGACAAGCTTGGCACCGAGAATTTATTAGATAATGATTAAGATACCATAAAAATACCGTAATAAAGCACCAGAATATTTATAAGATAGTGTTGAACAAATTCTTTATCATTGCAATAAACAGTTTTGCCCCTAATTGGAAAAATGAGGATCGTTTATACACTGGTATTCACATTGATGGTTATCTTTGATTCTACTGGTAAATATAATATTACAATAAATATATAATTAAAAAAAGTGTTAACCCTTCCACACACCAAAATTTGCATGAAACGGATACGATTTTTGCCTCTGATTTTATCCTTCTTGCATGTGCTCTTTTTTCTTGGGTGGCTCCCTGGATGGCACTATTCCACCATGCATTACCAGACATTCTTCCTACAAGCGGAGTACCACACACTTTAGTCGCACTTCTGAACAATGACATCCTGGATCATAGCCGATGCACACTCCATATTTTTGTTGTCTATTAGTTCCTTCCAAGTTGCCTTTTCTATACATTCGTTTATCTCATTCTAAAAATCTATTCACACTTGTGAATATTTCACAATTCACTTTCTGTGAATTCCCAACCTAGATTCGCGTTTGTCTCGTTTTTGTGGTTCTCTTTTTTTCCATCCCTGAACCAAGTTTATTTTGTGAACTAGAAGGTAATGAATCATGCTCACATAAAAAGTTAAAAGGAAGGTTCATATGACGGCTGACACATCCTTTCAGCGAAAATTCGATTCTCACCTTTTTTTGATTCAAAATTGGATTTTTCACAGCATCATGAGCTCGAAACCTAATAATATGTTTCGAAAAGCTTTTCCTGTATTTTCTTGTTAGAGAATTCTCAATTTTTCCAAATTAAAAATCAAATTTTGAATCACCATTCAAATTTGAGAAAACATGTTCCTTGAGCAAAACAAAACTTTCCATGCCATTTGATTACTATTATTATACCATTATTTTTTTCATTGTATTTCTACTTTCCTTGTTTCGTGTATGTAATCATTTTCAAATCTATTCCTCTCCTCATCGCTGATGCCTCTGATTTTCAACCTTCCTGCATGTGCTTTTTTTTCTTGGGTGGCTGCCTGGATGGCACAATTCCACCATGCATTACCAGACATTCTTCCTACAAACGGAGTACCACACACTTCAGTCGAACTCCCGAACAATGACATCCTGTATCATAGCCGACGCACACTCTATATTTTTGTTGTCCACTAGCTCCTTCCAAGTCGCTTTAGCTATACTTTCGTTTATCTTATTCTGAAAATCTATTCATACTGTTTGAATCGACAAAAATGACGTAGCACTCTTTCAGTTCCCTGAAGTTGAATTCTGACCCATCCTGTTTTTATTCTTGCAGAGTTGAGTTTAGGGTTCGACTGTTTACCTAATGGTGACCCAATTCCTGGTGTTCCTAGAGACACATCATCATCTACTGCTCCTGAGGGACAACATTCTCCTGACTGGTCTCTTACTTTTGGCAGACCTTATTCTGCCGCCAGGTCTCCTCCTGCTGATTCTCCTCTTCATTCAAGGTCACGGTCTCCTCC
>CAKNXH010034805.1:0-16268 GCA_932178445.1 Andricus quercusramuli | reverse complement strand
AATGGAACTATATCGGGAACTCCCTCTTCCTGTCGCTTCAACGTTTTTGCCAGTCTAGGCTCTCTACCAAAATTCAAGAATGCTGGCGACACTCGAGTGGAACTATGTACGGCCGTATTGTACGCAAATCGGAAATCGGGAAGATGTTTATCCCAATTACGATGGTCACCCTCCACGAAGGATGATATCATGGTTTTAAGCACACGATTAACCCTCTCAACCGGATTAGCTTGAGCATGATACGGTGGGGTAGTCGAGTGCCTAACCCTAATTCCGATGCGGCCTTAGAAATCAAATTGTTCACAAACTCCGTGCCATTATCCGTGAACAGTACTTTAGGGGTTCCCCATCTAAAGATGACAGATTCTTCGAACGATTTCTGGACATTTGCAGCAATTGCCTTTCGAAGGGGCATAACCTCGATCCATTTAATGAACATATCTTGAAAAACCAGTATATACTGGTAACCAGAGTGGCTTGGTGGGAACGGACCCATCATGTCCGCTGCTACCACTGACCAAGGCTGCTCTATCACTCGTTTACCCATCAGGCCTACTGGACCTGCTTGGTCTACCTTCATCTTCTGACAAGTTTGACATGCTCGAACGTATTTTGCAACGTCATTGAACATGCCAGGCCAATACAATGGATCGGTAAGGTGGTCTGGGCGGTGACAATACAGACGGTCGCCCTCTAATTTCCAATCTGGAATTTGATATGGCATTTCTTGGACCAATTTCGTTCTTCGGATATACCAAAGATCATCAGTCTCACCGATGGCACATACCACTCCCGAGTCCGGCTCAAACATGCGCGAGAGCGCGTCTGGTACATGATGAAGGGTACCCTTTCTGTGTTCAACTTCAAAATCATATTGCAGTAACTTAAGGGCCCATCTACCCAATCTCCCAGTAGGGTCTCTCAAATGATAGAGCCATCGGAGACTGCTATGGGCCGTGATCACTATGAAGTGATAACCCTCCAAATAAGGCCTAAACTTTTCGACCGCCCATACCACCGCTCAGCATTCCTGCTCCGTCACGGTGTAGTTTTTCTCCGCGCCTTGCATGGATCGACTAGCAAAGGCTATCACGCGTTCCACACCATCTTGGATTTGAGTGAGGACGGCCCCCAAGCCCGTACTACTTGCGTCCGTTTGTAAGCAAAACGGTAAACTGAAATCTGGTCTAGGTAACGTGGGAGCGGAGATCAATGCGGATTTCAAGTCTTGAAAGGCCTTTTTATTGGTCTTCCTCCCACTCAAACCTTCGATTTTTCTTTAATAATCGATGGAGTGGTTCTGCCTTTTGGGCGAAATCCTTTATGAATCTCCTATACCACGAGACCATACCCAGAAATCTTCTAAGCTTGCGCAAAGTAGTCGGTGCCGGGTAAGATGTTATCGGCTCAGTCTTCTCCGGGTCGGGGTGCATTCCTGTCTCATCCACGAGATATCCGAGGTATCGGACTCGACTACAACCAAATTCACTTTTGTCGGGATTGGCCGTAAGCCCGGCATTGATAATCACATCCAAAACTTTCTCCAACCAATAGATGTGTTCTTGAAAGGTTTCACTGACGACAATTATGTCATCCATGTACGCAAATGCATGGGGCTCAAATTCTGGCGTTATCAGTCGGTCCAGCAATCGCTGAAACGTAGCTGGAGCTCCTGATAACCCGAATGGCATACGGTTGTAATGGTAAAGCCCCTTGCCTGGTACTGGGAAAGCAGTGAATTCCTTACATTCATCGGTGAGAGGGATCTGATGGAATGCCTGACTGAGGTCAATTTTGGAAATGTATCGCGCCGAAGAAAGCTTGTCCAAGGTGGAACTGATATTTCTCATTGGGTACGCGTCTTCCTTGGCTACCTCGTTTAATTTCCTGAAATCTATGCAGAGCCTATAGTCGCCATCAGACTTCCTAATCATCACCACAGGGTTACACCATTCGCTTTTGCTAGGGCTTATTATTCCCTCAGCTTCAAGCTTCTGGACGGATTCTGCCAGGGACTCATGAACCTTGGGAGAAAGACGTCGATAAGCTTGCCTGATGGGGAAATGTCCCTGAATGTCAATATGGTGCTTTACTAGGTGTGTAGCAGGAAGCCTGGCTGGCATGGGAGGAATTTTTCTTCTAAGAAAATCTTCTAGGTATTTAGCCTCAAAAGGCTTTAATTCCGTTATACCTGCACAGGCTCGCGCGATTTCATTCGACAAAGAAATATTAGCATCTTCCGCACGAATTTCTGAAATTTCCGACGGCAGGTTTGCTTTTGGACCTAATATTTGTCCTTCATACGTTCGCCAAACACCATCACCTATTCTCCAAATACGAGGCTTAAATCTAACATCGAAATTGAATAATTCCGCAAAATCGTGACCGAGCAAAACTTCACAATCGAAGGTCGGCGCAAAACAAATCTGCAAAAATTTCCTTATACCTAAAAACTCCAGGGGCAAAATAGCTTGACCAGCGGTTTCCTCGATCTTCCCGTTAGGATACATAATACCTGGACGGGGTTGATCCGCTAATTTCGTAAGTAAACTCGAAAATTGTTCAAAGGCCTGCTTACCTACATAGGTACAGCACGAGCCTGGGTCAAAGAGTCCATACAGTGAGCGACCATCAACGCTGACTGTAATGAACAGGCGCCGCTCATCAATTACTGCATTTACCTGATTTAATGAAATCTGAAGGGCCTTAGCAACGAAAGGGGAAAGTGGCCGGACCCCATGGTCACTCACCCTTATTCGTTTCCCGGTCTGGGTCCCGAACATCCGCTACAGTTCGATGAGATTTGACCGGGTTTGCCACATACGTAGCAAAATGTAGTTTTAGTTTGAGAGCAAGAACGCCAATTATGTCCCTGCCCTCGGCAATTCCAACAGCAGCCTCGCTCCCCTCTTGAAGTGCCACTAGCGGTTGTGCACACTAAGGGGGCCGGCGCTAGAGGATTTGCTCCTTGCTGGTTAGCACCGACCGCAGCAGTCGCAAGGTTTGACGCTTCGACGGTCTGAGTAGCCAATGAAGGATAACTGAAATTAGCTGGCAACAGCTGTGCCTGAGGAAAACCTGGATGCAAGCCATAGTTAAAATAGGGCGGATATGCACCCATAGTAGGGGGTGTACCAAATAATTGTGGTACTGAAGGGATTGGAATATTGGGAGGACCCATTAATTTTGTGTTTTGTTCGCCCCTTGGTTCGGTTTGTCCGCGATTGCAGGTTGGTTCTCCGTAACAGATACCCCTTCTGTCTTTCTTTCTTGATTTCGATTGGCAAATTCGGGTAAAACACTATCTTGGGCAGGTGGAGGGGGTAAATATGCCTTACTTATCATTTTCGATGCCTCGAGTCTTTCGCCCGCATCTTCCAACTCTTCAAAGGTACGATACTCCATTTTAGGAAGGGCTTCAAATTATTTGGGGTGCAAATTATTGATTGCCATCTGAAATTGTTCCCTTTCCGATATTGGAGGATCGTAATGTTGGAAAATCAGGCGAATGTTAAGCAGATAGTCTGCTATAGGCTCGTTCGGACCTTGAGTCCTTTTACGCCCTTCATCCCTGACTCGCATCTGAAAATTCATCCCCCCATACCTACGCCTAAAGGCGATAGCAAATTGCTGCCACGTATCCCATTTTTCGCGGTGGAACCTATAACAATGTTGCGCGGGTGATTTTAATAAGAATGGGAGTGCTCTAAAAAGATCCTCATCTGATAGTGCTGTCGTAGCTGATATTCCACTTTCGCACTATTGAGTGAATATCATCCCTACTTCTCTGGCCCAATCCGGTCGGCAATCCACTTACCGGGTTAGGAGAGGACATCTGGACTCTCGTTTGATTCTCCAAATGTCTATAGGGAACATTATCTGTGCAAAAGGGATTATCGTTTGCCACAAAAGAATCAAAAAACGGATTATTGTTACGTAAAGTGGCCGTGACATAGCTTGCATTCGACTGAGTTTCCTCTTCTCGATGTCTCGAGAGGTTTGGAAAACCAGTCGAAGGCAAGCCACCTTAAACGTCACTATTTGGAGCGCGATCAGCGGCGAAAGAAGTCATGCGTATTCCCGTGGACTGAATCACTTCCGGAAAGGCCGAAGGTATCATGGTAGACCGGCTCGCGGGTGTGTACAAGGGCGCTGTATGTGTGAGCGGAGAGAACGTAGCTACGTTCTCCAGACTCCGAGCAAAGGTTACGCCACCGACGTTTGTTGTTGGTGTGAACAACGGTTCCGCAATCGACAAAGCATTAAAACCTGCTATAAATCCCGCTGGGTGGGTAAGTTGGGTGGCTATAGGGGCGCTGAGGGTCGACGAAGGGGGTGCGGTTGTAACGTTACGCGAAACGCGGAGATTTTCTATTTCCATTGTTAAAGCTCGCTCCCCGCTCTCCTCCCACGTGAGATGCATGTGTCGGCAGTGCTGGTGGAAGCTGACTAAGCGCCACCTCAAGGGTGCGTCATCCCCGTTGACGTTAAGTTGAAGGTACCCAAGTACATCACGAAGTTCTTTCTCGGTTAGCGAACTTGCCCAACTCACAATGGTGTCGGTAGTTTCCGCCCATAAACTATACACACTTAATGTAGTTCGGTCCATTGTTCCCAAAATCACACAATAATTCTCTAACCAGCGATCCAGAAATAATTTCGAATGTCCGGAAATAATCTCGTTGATATTCGCAAATACTCAAAAAAATGAATGTGTGAAAACTGCTCTGAAATCACGATAGAATTGCAAAAATTGTTGGTGGAATTGAGTAATTTCTAAACTTCCGTACTACTAGCCTCACTATCGCGAAATAAAAAAAAATAAATGAATAAAATTCCACTGAAATCGTGAAAGCTTCCTAAGAAATTCCGTACTTCTAGACAGTACTGACCATCCCACGAAATCCGAAAAAGAACCTTTCAAAACATTGTTGAAACTCCCAAAATCTCGGATGGTCCTGGATAGAATCCCGAAATTTAAACAATTTCTCACACTTCCGTACGAATAGCCACGGCTGTCACGAAACTACCAGGTGAGCCTTTCCCAAACAATCCTAAATTTGAGCGAAAATAATTCCCAAACCTACTTCCAAAATCCACTAAATTCCGTATTAATAGCCGCGAACTAGAAGCGAATCAATTTCCTATACGATTCCTGAAAATATCCTAAAATCCGATTCCGTACCAATAGTCGCGAACAACAAATAAACTTTTGAGCGTAATTCCCGAAAATCCCAGGAAAAATTTCGAATGCTCCCACAAATCCCGAAAATTCCGTACGAATAGCCGAAAATTTCGCAAAGCATTTCCGACAATATTCAATCTCCCAATAAACGCATTGCCGAATCACCGAAATATCCCCACATCACATATTAAATAAATTTACTAAACACTAAAATTCCTGAAAAGCTGATAAAATCACACAGGATATATATTTTCAATATCATAATAAGGCATCAAATCAGTATCTCAATATCAATACATAATCACAGAATCAATATTCAATTAATATTCAATATTTCAGAACACAGCAATAAACATCAAATAAATTTCGTAAATATGATAAAATTTCCTGAAAATGTAGAAATTCATCAAAATGGCTGCTCGACAGCTAGCCTTTGTTAGCGCGGCTGGGTCGCTTCAGTTCAGGCGCTTTATTTTATGGTCATGATGCTTTCTGGCCCCACGTTGGGCGCCAATTTGTAACACTACTTTCATTCGTAAGCGACAAAAAGGGAAATTAGTGGACAAACCGGCGTCTTAGGTAATGCAACTTAACTAATTTACATCACCTACCTTGTCAGGCGCCAGACGCTCTTATAGCATCATTTAAAAGAAAGCAATTAAATGTTAAACTGTAAACTCAAAAGAAAGGTCCCTGGCCAGAAGGGTAGAGGGATTAGTGGGGGCGAGAAAACATCATGACACTCTCCTTTTAAAAACAAACACTTTAAATAGTAGGTTTATTCAAACACCAAAATTTGCTTAACTAGGACACTAAAATTTGCTTGACAAGAACACTAAAATTTGCTTAATTATAACACAGAAATTTGCTTAAAAAGAATACTAGAATTTGCTTACTAAGATCCATAATTTCAGAACTGACTCAAATCACTAACTCTCTCACACATATTTACTCTCAAGAAGTCAAACAAGAATAATTGCTAATCCTCAAAAACAAAAAAAAGGAATACTAAATTCGACCGCGGCTCATGACGAGAAACAAAAGAAAATCTAGAGGTAAGAATAGACCAAACGTCTGTGACGCCTACCTTGAATCCAAGAAGTACTCTTTTAATCTGACAAATCCTCCTTCTCTTGCTCCGTGGCAAAGGTAAATATTCGATAACAAAGTATCCCGTCGACGGCCGACACTGGTCTGTCGAGCGTTCCGCTGCTCTCGGTCTCCCCACTTCCATCAGTCCCGCCAGAATTTCCCTCTCGTCAGGTGCCTCCCTCTTTCTCTGCATCCGGTTGTTCCCCGGTTGGGCATCCGGTTGGGTGTCCCCCTGGTGGTAAGCCGGCTCGATACTTTTGGCAAGATGGCTGCGCCAGTTTGTTTTTGACGTGTGCCGGAAAGAATATGGTCCGGTACGTCGTGAGTAGTGGTTTTATCCTATTGAGTATGGATTATTTGACTCGAGCCGGAAGGTATTGTTGGACGGGCCCGTTATTGGATAGCAGTGTGTCCCAAAAGTGCAGTGTTAAAATCAGCAGTGCGGCGAAACTTGTTGTAGTGTTCCGTGGGGGGTTTGAGTGAGGCGGAGTGACAGTTTGACAGCAGTTCTTCTTTCTTCTCAGGATTATTATTGTAGATTCTCATTTTCTAACTCCCAGATTCAAGGTAGGATGAAAAATCCTCAGATTAACTTTTCCTCGGTTTCTAAACTGACCTGGTTCAAATGTACATTTATCTAAAAAATAAAAGTAAATAAATAACTATACCTAATCCCTGACCCATCCAACCTTTTTTCCATTCATTCCTACAATACAGATTCTCTCATTCTCATTCCTTAATTAAATCATTCCGAGTCAGTGCCGGCCGTGAATATTTTTGTACCGATTTTTAGGTCTGGGGGGAGGATCAGCAACGAGTGGCAAACCACCACGTTACAACACCCCCTTCCAGACTGACCAGCCGGGTGTCTATGACCGGCAAGCGTCAGTAATCCGACCTCCAGACTATAATTTAAGTTTTGAGATTTGCTTAGTGTGTGAGATAGTTGATTGCTATTTATAGCGTGAATCTGAATGTTCCTGGATAGAAGTATCGAGATGGATCACAGGAAAGATTTTATAGTTTCTTTTAGTATAAGTAGGAAATCGCGAACGTCTGAAGTGAATAAAGCCAATTAATAATAATATAAAAGGAAGGATCTAACAAAATTATTATGTAGATTGTGGTCTGTTATTTACCACACTCTACACTAAACCAAATGTATTGCTGTGTTCTGACCTTTCGCTTTCCTCTATGGAACAATATTTCTGTCCTATTTCTATTTAAATAAAATTAAAACGAAAGATTTTAAGTACCTTGAGTTCAGGTGTTAACTTTTTAAGCAACGAATTTTATTTCGTTGTTAATCTAGAGTTTCTTATCACACTAGGCTTGAATGTGAAATAATTAAAGAAATGAGTAAAACACCAAATTAAAGGGTAAACTCGACCAAAAGAATTTCCAAATTTCTAAACGTAAATGTTTGAATATAATACGGTACTCGCCGCTAACTTTTGAAAGTTATAACTAACTGTACATCCTAAAATTATTCAGAAGGTCTCAACTAACTGATACCTGAGAGGTTGCACCAAAAACAGCTTAAAACTACTTGAAGCCCGATGAGCTACACAAAAACAGCTTAAAACTAACTGAAACCCGATGAGCTACACAAAAACAGCTTAAAACTAACTGATCGCACCAAAACTGCTTAAAACTAATTGATCGCGCCCAACCGCAAGGATCACGAACTAGAGGCGCCTCAGAATGGCGTCCGCCAAGGCCTGGATGATAGGGTGGTCCGCGTCCAAACCTGCTCTGTCTCCCGATTGACTACCTGATGTTGATGGCGTGACGGTTTCAAAAGGGGATAATGCCTGCTGACCAGAATTAGGCAATGGTCCGGGTGGTGGCGTAGGGTCGGGTTGCCGGAGAGGACGGGCTCCCTGTTCGTCTCGGGAGTAGGGGCTCCCTCCTCCCAGCCTCCATCCCGACGCACACCTTGGGCATTGATTAATTCCGACTCCAGGTTTCCCGCAGTAAAAACAGAAAATTCCCTTCTGAAACCCACAGTGGTTGAAGTCATGCCCCTCCCGATGACAATTCCAGCACGTGTGGTCTGGTGGAGGCATTAATGGCTGGCAAAGGCCTCTTCTCAACATCCTGTGAGCAGCGGGAGAACAGTGCTCGGGCTGCTGATCCTCTAACCAACCCCGGGTTGGCCTTTGATTTCCTTGCGGGATCGCAGCAAACACCGGGGGTGGGTTGTGAACCGAACCAGGTCCGGTTAACGGTATTGAGAGGCTCCTCCCTCGCGAGGATGACGCTTGTATAGGGGCTTGAGCCAACTCTGATAAAGCCGCAACTGGAAGAACGCCAGTGCCCCTCGAGGGAGAGGGCCTTCCAAATTCCCTCCTTTCACCAGTCGTAGCGGACGACACCCTGAGACGCTCCGCTCCGGAAGACGACATCTGTGCGCGAGGCGGAGGTAACCCGAGCAGGGCGGAGGCCTGAGCATCGATGCTCGCAAGGGGGGAAGGCCTCTTATAACCCCGTAAGGGAAATGGATATGGTAGACTTACTCCGATCTCTCGACCTCCCTGATCCCGCTTTCCGGCATCGTCATCATCACCCAACTCCCAACGAGAAATTCCAATCTCCACCTTTGGCTTAGAGGTGGGTGAGGATTTGGAAGGTACCCTATTTTCTTCTAAGCCGTTCGCGCCGGCGGAGCCCTTCCTCCTCCTCGCCCGCCTTTTTGGCTTCGGGTGGAGTGGAACCCTTGGAATGGCTCCCCTTGAGCTTCCGGGGTCTTCCTGGACCAAGACGTCGGATGAGTTGAGTAATCGGGACGCCAAGGGTTCGGCGCCGAGGTCCTCCCCTCCAGCGATTCGGAGGTTGCGCTCCGCTCGGTCCACCTCCGGCTCCCGCCGAACCTCCGGTTCCGGTTGAACCTCCTGGTTCAGTTGAACTCCCGGTTCCGGTTGATTCTCCGGCTCGAGTTGAACCTCTGGTTCCAATTGGACTTGCTGCTCTCGTTGTATTTCCGGTTCCGGTAGAACCTCCTGGTTCAGTTGAACCTCCGGTTCCGGTTGAATCTCTGGTTCCAATTGGATTTCCGGCTCGACTATGATTTCCGGTTCCGCCAAAACCTCTTGGTTCAATTGAACCTCCCCTACCTTATCTTCGGGGCCTCCCCCGTTTCCTCTGAGGCTGGGCTCCCGTTCCTCCAACTCCGGTATCGTAACTGGTCGGTATTTCCGATCCTGTGGAACCGCTGGGAATGACGGAAACCTGTCCCTCCGGTCGATCGGCTCTCGCTCGATGCGCAGCAAAGGGGCTTGATTGGTGGCGCGGGGTCTTCTGAAGTAAAGACGGCAGGAGTGGCCCCGACGCCTTCGGAGCACCTGAACCGTCTCTGGACGGAACTTGGGAATCTTCTTCCTCATCTTCGTTCTGTGAAAAGGGACTTTCGTTAACTAGGCTCGGATTAATCGACCAATAGTGTTTTAAATCTTTGATATGAGCCTTTTCAATTATTCCGGACTCATCTTGGATTTCGTAAACTACTGGTGATATTACTTTCACAACCCTAAACGGACCTGCATATTTTGGCGATAACTTCTTCGCAACATAATCTATAGCCGACGATAAAGTATGAGTCCTACGCCACACTATATCACCTATTTGGTAGCGTATATCTCGTCTACGGCGATTATAATACTTCGCCTGACGGTCAGATGCTAAATCCAAGTGATGTGCGACTAGGTCTCTGAGGGCCGGTAATCGCTTAATTCTATCTTCCCATTCTTCTGCAGCAAATGGAACTATATCGGGAACTCCCTCTTCCTGTCGCTTCAACGTTTTTGCCAGTCTAGGCTCTCTACCAAAATTCAAGAATGCTGGCGACACTCGAGTGGAACTATGTACGGCCGTATTGTACGCAAATCGGAAATCGGGAAGATGTTTATCCCAATTACGATGGTCACCCTCCACGAAGGATGATATCATGGTTTTAAGCACACGATTAACCCTCTCAACCGGATTAGCTTGAGCATGATACGGTGGGGTAGTCGAGTGCCTAACCCTAATTCCGATGCGGCCTTAGAAATCAAATTGTTCACAAACTCCGTGCCATTATCCGTGAACAGTACTTTAGGGGTTCCCCATCTAAAGATGACAGATTCTTCGAACGATTTCTGGACATTTGCAGCAATTGCCTTTCGAAGGGGCATAACCTCGATCCATTTAATGAACATATCTTGAAAAACCAGTATATACTGGTAACCAGAGTGGCTTGGTGGGAACGGACCCATCATGTCCGCTGCTACCACTGACCAAGGCTGCTCTATCACTCGTTTACCCATCAGGCCTACTGGACCTGCTTGGTCTACCTTCATCTTCTGACAAGTTTGACATGCTCGAACGTATTTTGCAACGTCATTGAACATGCCAGGCCAATACAATGGATCGGTAAGGTGGTCTGGGCGGTGACAATACAGACGGTCGCCCTCTAATTTCCAATCTGGAATTTGATATGGCATTTCTTGGACCAATTTCGTTCTTCGGATATACCAAAGATCATCAGTCTCACCGATGGCACATACCACTCCCGAGTCCGGCTCAAACATGCGCGAGAGCGCGTCTGGTACATGATGAAGGGTACCCTTTCTGTGTTCAACTTCAAAATCATATTGCAGTAACTTAAGGGCCCATCTACCCAATCTCCCAGTAGGGTCTCTCAAATGATAGAGCCATCGGAGACTGCTATGGGCCGTGATCACTATGAAGTGATAACCCTCCAAATAAGGCCTAAACTTTTCGACCGCCCATACCACCGCTCAGCATTCCTGCTCCGTCACGGTGTAGTTTTTCTCCGCGCCTTGCATGGATCGACTAGCAAAGGCTATCACGCGTTCCACACCATCTTGGATTTGAGTGAGGACGGCCCCCAAGCCCGTACTACTTGCGTCCGTTTGTAAGCAAAACGGTAAACTGAAATCTGGTCTAGGTAACGTGGGAGCGGAGATCAATGCGGATTTCAAGTCTTGAAAGGCCTTTTTATTGGTCTTCCTCCCACTCAAACCTTCGATTTTTCTTTAATAATCGATGGAGTGGTTCTGCCTTTTGGGCGAAATCCTTTATGAATCTCCTATACCACGAGACCATACCCAGAAATCTTCTAAGCTTGCGCAAAGTAGTCGGTGCCGGGTAAGATGTTATCGGCTCAGTCTTCTCCGGGTCGGGGTGCATTCCTGTCTCATCCACGAGATATCCGAGGTATCGGACTCGACTACAACCAAATTCACTTTTGTCGGGATTGGCCGTAAGCCCGGCATTGATAATCACATCCAAAACTTTCTCCAACCAATAGATGTGTTCTTGAAAGGTTTCACTGACGACAATTATGTCATCCATGTACGCAAATGCATGGGGCTCAAATTCTGGCGTTATCAGTCGGTCCAGCAATCGCTGAAACGTAGCTGGAGCTCCTGATAACCCGAATGGCATACGGTTGTAATGGTAAAGCCCCTTGCCTGGTACTGGGAAAGCAGTGAATTCCTTACATTCATCGGTGAGAGGGATCTGATGGAATGCCTGACTGAGGTCAATTTTGGAAATGTATCGCGCCGAAGAAAGCTTGTCCAAGGTGGAACTGATATTTCTCATTGGGTACGCGTCTTCCTTGGCTACCTCGTTTAATTTCCTGAAATCTATGCAGAGCCTATAGTCGCCATCAGACTTCCTAATCATCACCACAGGGTTACACCATTCGCTTTTGCTAGGGCTTATTATTCCCTCAGCTTCAAGCTTCTGGACGGATTCTGCCAGGGACTCATGAACCTTGGGAGAAAGACGTCGATAAGCTTGCCTGATGGGGAAATGTCCCTGAATGTCAATATGGTGCTTTACTAGGTGTGTAGCAGGAAGCCTGGCTGGCATGGGAGGAATTTTTCTTCTAAGAAAATCTTCTAGGTATTTAGCCTCAAAAGGCTTTAATTCCGTTATACCTGCACAGGCTCGCGCGATTTCATTCGACAAAGAAATATTAGCATCTTCCGCACGAATTTCTGAAATTTCCGACGGCAGGTTTGCTTTTGGACCTAATATTTGTCCTTCATACGTTCGCCAAACACCATCACCTATTCTCCAAATACGAGGCTTAAATCTAACATCGAAATTGAATAATTCCGCAAAATCGTGACCGAGCAAAACTTCACAATCGAAGGTCGGCGCAAAACAAATCTGCAAAAATTTCCTTATACCTAAAAACTCCAGGGGCAAAATAGCTTGACCAGCGGTTTCCTCGATCTTCCCGTTAGGATACATAATACCTGGACGGGGTTGATCCGCTAATTTCGTAAGTAAACTCGAAAATTGTTCAAAGGCCTGCTTACCTACATAGGTACAGCACGAGCCTGGGTCAAAGAGTCCATACAGTGAGCGACCATCAACGCTGACTGTAATGAACAGGCGCCGCTCATCAATTACTGCATTTACCTGATTTAATGAAATCTGAAGGGCCTTAGCAACGAAAGGGGAAAGTGGCCGGACCCCATGGTCACTCACCCTTATTCGTTTCCCGGTCTGGGTCCCGAACATCCGCTACAGTTCGATGAGATTTGACCGGGTTTGCCACATACGTAGCAAAATGTAGTTTTAGTTTGAGAGCAAGAACGCCAATTATGTCCCTGCCCTCGGCAATTCCAACAGCAGCCTCGCTCCCCTCTTGAAGTGCCACTAGCGGTTGTGCACACTAAGGGGGCCGGCGCTAGAGGATTTGCTCCTTGCTGGTTAGCACCGACCGCAGCAGTCGCAAGGTTTGACGCTTCGACGGTCTGAGTAGCCAATGAAGGATAACTGAAATTAGCTGGCAACAGCTGTGCCTGAGGAAAACCTGGATGCAAGCCATAGTTAAAATAGGGCGGATATGCACCCATAGTAGGGGGTGTACCAAATAATTGTGGTACTGAAGGGATTGGAATATTGGGAGGACCCATTAATTTTGTGTTTTGTTCGCCCCTTGGTTCGGTTTGTCCGCGATTGCAGGTTGGTTCTCCGTAACAGATACCCCTTCTGTCTTTCTTTCTTGATTTCGATTGGCAAATTCGGGTAAAACACTATCTTGGGCAGGTGGAGGGGGTAAATATGCCTTACTTATCATTTTCGATGCCTCGAGTCTTTCGCCCGCATCTTCCAACTCTTCAAAGGTACGATACTCCATTTTAGGAAGGGCTTCAAATTATTTGGGGTGCAAATTATTGATTGCCATCTGAAATTGTTCCCTTTCCGATATTGGAGGATCGTAATGTTGGAAAATCAGGCGAATGTTAAGCAGATAGTCTGCTATAGGCTCGTTCGGACCTTGAGTCCTTTTACGCCCTTCATCCCTGACTCGCATCTGAAAATTCATCCCCCCATACCTACGCCTAAAGGCGATAGCAAATTGCTGCCACGTATCCCATTTTTCGCGGTGGAACCTATAACAATGTTGCGCGGGTGATTTTAATAAGAATGGGAGTGCTCTAAAAAGATCCTCATCTGATAGTGCTGTCGTAGCTGATATTCCACTTTCGCACTATTGAGTGAATATCATCCCTACTTCTCTGGCCCAATCCGGTCGGCAATCCACTTACCGGGTTAGGAGAGGACATCTGGACTCTCGTTTGATTCTCCAAATGTCTATAGGGAACATTATCTGTGCAAAAGGGATTATCGTTTGCCACAAAAGAATCAAAAAACGGATTATTGTTACGTAAAGTGGCCGTGACATAGCTTGCATTCGACTGAGTTTCCTCTTCTCGATGTCTCGAGAGGTTTGGAAAACCAGTCGAAGGCAAGCCACCTTAAACGTCACTATTTGGAGCGCGATCAGCGGCGAAAGAAGTCATGCGTATTCCCGTGGACTGAATCACTTCCGGAAAGGCCGAAGGTATCATGGTAGACCGGCTCGCGGGTGTGTACAAGGGCGCTGTATGTGTGAGCGGAGAGAACGTAGCTACGTTCTCCAGACTCCGAGCAAAGGTTACGCCACCGACGTTTGTTGTTGGTGTGAACAACGGTTCCGCAATCGACAAAGCATTAAAACCTGCTATAAATCCCGCTGGGTGGGTAAGTTGGGTGGCTATAGGGGCGCTGAGGGTCGACGAAGGGGGTGCGGTTGTAACGTTACGCGAAACGCGGAGATTTTCTATTTCCATTGTTAAAGCTCGCTCCCCGCTCTCCTCCCACGTGAGATGCATGTGTCGGCAGTGCTGGTGGAAGCTGACTAAGCGCCACCTCAAGGGTGCGTCATCCCCGTTGACGTTAAGTTGAAGGTACCCAAGTACATCACGAAGTTCTTTCTCGGTTAGCGAACTTGCCCAACTCACAATGGTGTCGGTAGTTTCCGCCCATAAACTATACACACTTAATGTAGTTCGGTCCATTGTTCCCAAAATCACACAATAATTCTCTAACCAGCGATCCAGAAATAATTTCGAATGTCCGGAAATAATCTCGTTGATATTCGCAAATACTCAAAAAAATGAATGTGTGAAAACTGCTCTGAAATCACGATAGAATTGCAAAAATTGTTGGTGGAATTGAGTAATTTCTAAACTTCCGTACTACTAGCCTCACTATCGCGAAATAAAAAAAAATAAATGAATAAAATTCCACTGAAATCGTGAAAGCTTCCTAAGAAATTCCGTACTTCTAGACAGTACTGACCATCCCACGAAATCCGAAAAAGAACCTTTCAAAACATTGTTGAAACTCCCAAAATCTCGGATGGTCCTGGATAGAATCCCGAAATTTAAACAATTTCTCACACTTCCGTACGAATAGCCACGGCTGTCACGAAACTACCAGGTGAGCCTTTCCCAAACAATCCTAAATTTGAGCGAAAATAATTCCCAAACCTACTTCCAAAATCCACTAAATTCCGTATTAATAGCCGCGAACTAGAAGCGAATCAATTTCCTATACGATTCCTGAAAATATCCTAAAATCCGATTCCGTACCAATAGTCGCGAACAACAAATAAACTTTTGAGCGTAATTCCCGAAAATCCCAGGAAAAATTTCGAATGCTCCCACAAATCCCGAAAATTCCGTACGAATAGCCGAAAATTTCGCAAAGCATTTCCGACAATATTCAATCTCCCAATAAACGCATTGCCGAATCACCGAAATATCCCCACATCACATATTAAATAAATTTACTAAACACTAAAATTCCTGAAAAGCTGATAAAATCACACAGGATATATATTTTCAATATCATAATAAGGCATCAAATCAGTATCTCAATATCAATACATAATCACAGAATCAATATTCAATTAATATTCAATATTTCAGAACACAGCAATAAACATCAAATAAATTTCGTAAATATGATAAAATTTCCTGAAAATGTAGAAATTCATCAAAATGGCTGCTCGACAGCTAGCCTTTGTTAGCGCGGCTGGGTCGCTTCAGTTCAGGCGCTTTATTTTATGGTCATGATGCTTTCTGGCCCCACGTTGGGCGCCAATTTGTAACACTACTTTCATTCGTAAGCGACAAAAAGGGAAATTAGTGGACAAACCGGCGTCTTAGGTAATGCAACTTAACTAATTTACATCACCTACCTTGTCAGGCGCCAGACGCTCTTATAGCATCATTTAAAAGAAAGCAATTAAATGTTAAACTGTAAACTCAAAAGAAAGGTCCCTGGCCAGAAGGGTAGAGGGATTAGTGGGGGCGAGAAAACATCATGACACTCTCCTTTTAAAAACAAACACTTTAAATAGTAGGTTTATTCAAACACCAAAATTTGCTTAACTAGGACACTAAAATTTGCTTGACAAGAACACTAAAATTTGCTTAATTATAACACAGAAATTTGCTTAAAAAGAATACTAGAATTTGCTTACTAAGATCCATAATTTCAGAACTGACTCAAATCACTAACTCTCTCACACATATTTACTCTCAAGAAGTCAAACAAGAATAATTGCTAATCCTCAAAAACAAAAAAAAGGAATACTAAATTCGACCGCGGCTCATGACGAGAAACAAAAGAAAAT
>CAKNXH010034803.1:0-17383 GCA_932178445.1 Andricus quercusramuli | reverse complement strand
CCCCCCATCGGTTCAGAATATGGTCCTCAAAAGCTTTGATAATGGTCTCGGCATTAGCTTTTCGCATGGGCGACAATTCCACCCACTTGGTATCGAGGTCTTCAAATACCACTAAGTACTCGAATCCTAGTGCTGTCTTTGGCCAGGGACCCATCACGTCGGTGTCCACTAGCGTCCAAGGCTGCTGTACTACCCTGCGGCCCATCAGGCCTGTTCATCCAAGGCTGATCAGAGCAGCCTTGATTCTCTGGCAGGTGTCGCAGGATCGTACCCACAGAGAAATGTCGCGATACATGCCTGGCCAGTAGTACTGAACCGAGGCTCTCCGGTATGTCTTATCAATCCCCAGATGCGCCGCTTGTGGTTCGTTGTGTACCTCGTCGAAGACTTCTTATCTTCTCTTAGCTGGTACTACCAACTCCCACGCCTCCAGGTCTTCGATTACCGGGTCTATCAATGGGTTCAGACGGTACCGATACAACATTCCGTCAACTATTTTCCACCCATGGAATTTTCTTGGGGTTTCTTCCACCTTGCGCAGTCGTCTACGATACCGCTCGTCCTCCACCGGCTCCATGGCTGCTATGGGGATTGCTACTTCCTCCTCATACATCCGAGAAAGGGCGTCAGGCACGTGGTGCAAAGCTCCTTTCCGGTGTACGACCTCGAAATCGTATTCCAGGAGGTCAAGTGCTTATCGCGCCAATCGATCAGTTGGACTGTGGAGTTTGTGTAACCATCGCAGCGAACTGTGGTCGGTGATTACCGTGAAGTGAAACCCTTCCAAGTAGTGACGGAATTTTCTAACCGATCAGATCACGGCTAAACATTCCTTCTCCGTGACCGAGTACTTTCTTTCCGCGTCTGACATCGTCCTACTCGCGAAAGCGATCACCCTCTCAACGCCGTCCTGCATCTGCGTTAAGACTACCCCAAGACCAAAATCGCTCGCGTCGGTCTGAAGCACGAACGGGACATCGAAGTCGGGGTATGTCAAAATCGGTGCCGTCGCAACTTGCTCCTTAAGCTTAGCGAATGCGCTTTCCTGTTCGGTTCCTCATTCCCGTAGGACGTTTGTCCTGAGCAATTTATTCAGTGGTTCCGCGTCGGTCGCGAAGTCGTGTATAAAACGACGTTACCATGACACCATTCCCAAGAATCGTCGCAGTTGCTTTATTGTCCTTGGGGCTAGGTAGGAGAAAAGAGGCTCTACCCTGTCCGGGTCGACCTGCAAACCCTCCTGATTCACCAGGAATCCGAGATAACGTACGGTCAGTCTCCCGAATTCACATTTCTTTGGGTTTATTGTCAGTCCGGCACCCTGCAAGCGGTCTATGACTCTAGCCACCCATTCTTGGTGGCCCTTAAACGTCTTATTTACGATGACTATGTCATCGAGGTACGCGTATACGTTTGGCTCCATGTCCGGCCCTATGAGGGAGTCCATCAGTCGCTGGAATGTCGCAGGAGCCCCTGGAAGTCCAAAGGGCATCCTTGTGAACTGAAAGAGCCCCATTCCAGGGACTGTAAACGCTGTGTATTCCTTACTATCTTCGGCCATCGGGATCTGGTGGTACCCCCACTTTAAATCTAAGGTCGTTATATATTTTGCGGCGCGAAGTTGCTCAAGGATCATGTCCATCTTCGGCAAGGGGTACGCATCCTTTTTAGCCACCTTGTTAAGCCTGCGGTAGTCTACGCGAAATCTATACGTCCCATCGGCCTTTCGGGCCATTACTACGGGACTTGACCATCCGCTTTTCGACGGCTCCACTATTCCCTCGGCCAACATTCGAGTTACCTCATCCTGCATATTTTTCAGGACCTTTGGGGACACTCGGTAATACCGCTGTTTTATCGGTGGGTGTCCCCCGACGTCTATGCTATGAGTTATTCGATCAGTTGCTGGAAGGACCTCAGGAGGGGGCTTAACAATCCTGGCAACTAACGTGTCCAGTTCCTGTCGCTCCTCAGCTGTTGTTTCTCTGAGGCCGCAACACTGGTCTAATGTTGTCGGATTTTCCTCCCTCCTATTCACTTCCAGCTCCGTACCCTCTTCGGTATAGTGGTGGACCAATTCCGGATATTCCGCCATGTACCAGGCTCGCCTAATGCCATCGTGTACTATTCCGAATGTGTGGATGAAATCCATGCCCAAGAACACCTGTTCTCCCATGCTCGGGACAATGTGGATTCTCATCATTCGCGAAACACAATCAATTTCGATAGGGAGATAACACGTGGCCTGAACCTGACTGACGGTACCGTTAGCAGTCATGACCGCTTGGTTCGTTGTCGTGCGCAATGTTGCCTTGTACCGTTCGGCTATAACCAAGCCAATATCTCCCATTTCTGTTCGGGATGCCCCTCCATCTATCAACGCGAGGACCTTGGGGGTGTTACCGATTCGAGCAGTCGTAAAGACTCGCAGGGTAAGCCCTTTGTCCTCCCTTGGGGGCTCCTTCACTTCTAATCTCAGTGGCAGCGACGGACCTTCCTCAGGTGCAACAGCGGGTGACTCATTTGACTTCAGAAGAGCCAAAATTACCTAGGTTCTCCTGCCAGGGGTTCTCTCGTTCTCTAACCCTCGTTCTTGTGTTAAGAACGATGGTGTCTTCAGTTTCTACCGTGCGTGTTCCGGTAATTATCTGTCGTCCTGTGGGGTCATTCCGGGACTGTAGGAAGAACGGCTGACCCCTAGGCCTTCTCCCTTCTTCTGTTTCCGGGACACTTCCCGGACAGTTCGCACTCTTTGGTGGTCACGTCCTCCTTACCGCACCGACGACAATAATTACGCCTTCGGTTCTTCAGATAGCCGATTTGGAAGTGACCCTTTTGCCGGCAGTTCCAAATTTCTATCTCTGAATCATCCACCTTCTTACCCGAAGTGGGCGACTCAGAGCCCTTTTTTGGAGACTGGTCCGACTTACTGTCAGTCGATTTTGCCGAGTTCCTACGGTTCCAAGGGTCCCTATCATTACGCCTGTTGGATCCTTCAGACTTGGGCTTATCCTTGGTTTCGTTTTTGCCCAAGTTCGCAGTTGAGCCCCGTTTATCGCTTTCTATTGTCGCGATTAGGGCCTTAATCAACTGCGCTAACTCTGACGGATTCTGCGTGGTGTCGCCATCGACTAGAGTCGGGGCGATAGCGGCCACAGAATTGTTCTTTTTCGACAGTGGCCCCTTGTAGGCATATTCCAGGATAAGGGACTTTTCGGGGGCTGAAGGGGCTTTATCCTCGCCTATCGTGGATATCACGCGCTCATATTCTGCCGCGAGCACCGCCAGATCGTTATAGTCGGAAAATTCGTAACGTCTGATGGCCCTCCGAAAGTCGGATCTGAGATTCGCGTACACCCGGTTCATTTGGACCTCGAGATCCATTGACCTGGTTGAGAGCTGGTAGACCCCATACATACAGGTCAGGTAATCGGCTACCGGTTCCTCTGGGCCCGGTCTGCGTGAGAAGATCTGCTCTTCTAGTCTTTCCTGGTAGAAAGCGTCCCCAAAACGTGCTTGAAAATGCCGTTCACACTGGTCCCACGTGTTCCATCTTAACCTGTTCTGACGGAACCAGTGCCACGCAATGTCTTTTAAGAGGAAGGGCATTGCGACTAACAACTCCTCGTCCGTGAGGAAAGAGGCGGCTCTGCCCTCTTCGACCCTCCACAAGAAGTTGTCTACACTGGAGTCCTTTTGTCCGTTGAAGCTGACCTTCCACCCTTCCACGATTCTTGTCACGTCCCTTGGTTTGCTGAGGGGTCGCCGGTGGTCTCCGGTTCAAATTCACGCGGACTTCTTGGCCCCCGCGAGTGTCTTGGCGCATACCCCTCGTATTCCGGTTCTTGCTCCCACCGGTGGGAGTACCTGTTCTGCGGCGCGCGATTCTGCTCTCTATACTGCCGCCATGCCTCCCTATACGGCCCGTATTGTCCCTGTCTGAACGTTGGGACGTACTATTCTCTATTTTCTTGACTATGATTCAAACCCGTGCTATGGTATTGTCGTGTGGGCTCGTGCCCCCTATACCCTGTCGTGTACGGTCTATACTTGTTTTCTGTTGGCTCGGGAAACTCTTGTGTCTCGTACCTATCATGGTATTCGAATCGGCCCCTAGTTCGCCCCAGTCGCTCTTGCTCGACATCTTCTCCCCTGGCTAAGGTCGGGTTCGTATGAGGGAAGAGGCTCGACACCGGGTAGTGATGGGTGGTCCGGTCCGTTCAGAGCCCTTCACGTGGCCTGGGCTGCTGCTCGCGATGGTTATATGAGGTGAACTCACGCGTGTGTGGCCCCTGATAATTTTCTGGGTACCAATAACCCTCTGGTTGTGCGGTCCGGCCCCAGTCTTCGGTCTCGCGATGCTGAGTCTTAATATACAGGGGAGCTTCGCGGTTCTGTCGTAAAAATAGTCTGTGAGGAGGTCACTAAGGGAGCACACGTTAGGGCACTTACCGTCGGCGGTTAGTATCCTGTCGGACCGATCGTCCCACTTGCCCAGGGCGTAGTCACACTCCGGCTCAGTGGCACCGAGGCTTGATATTCCCTATCTCTTCACGGCAGGCCCTGCGTCCTTCCTGGGCTCCTAGACCTCCTGACTGCCCCTTGGTAATGTTGGGGGACCGCACTTCTCCCCCGAACTAGAGGAGCAAACTGTGGGGGCGCGCCTTGTCGCTTGTCAGCAGCACTGACCCTTGTCGTGTTTCCGCGTGGCCTGGTATTCACATTCGCGAAACGGTGGTCCTCAGCTCGAGTGGTTCTTACGCTTTCAACCGTCGGTGTTATTTCCTGAGTAGGTGGTACCATGACCCCCTCATCCCACCTCCACATGTCTGCTGGGAGGCGGGGTGTAGGTTGGCGATAGCGCACCCCTCAGGGCCTGGTTTCCCCCCATCCCCGGCCATTGTCGGTGCCCATGAGGGGTCGTTTCCAACATCGTAAAGGGTTGGTGGAATCCTATCCGTTGCTGGAAACCTTCCGGTGGACCCGATGTGTCGTCGTCGGTCCCTAGATTCCGCGGTACTGGCCCCTGACCGTCGTCGTCCTCTGGGTACCAGGGTACCGCCTGATTAGCCCCACGACGCGCGAGATACCGTCCCATGCGTTCCCGCAGTACCTCGTCTACAGCGTTCGTGTTTAGGCGCAATTCCATTAGAATTGCCCTAAGAGCCTCCCCTGATAAGTCACTTGCTCAACTCGGTAGTTGGGCCATTATCGTTTCTATACTGGCCCCAGCTTGCCTATTCGGCCCCTGGACCAGCCCTTCTACCGCGGCTCCGGCTACGGACTGTGTTTCGCTGCTAGCCGAACTTTCCAGTAAACCGGGGTCTCCCCGATTGTCCACCCTCTCCGACTTTTTCTCCATTGGGTCGTGCGGGTCCATCACCCTATCTTATGTCGAGGTCTATCAGAAAAAAAACAATACCTCGAGAAATTTTGGGACGGGACCGAACTCCGTTAGTTTTCGGTACTTTCCCGTAATTCCGCTCACTTCCTCAAAAATCTCAAAATCCGCGCAGTTTCTCTAACCTGTTCAAAAAATTTCCAAAATACCCGTATTTTCTTTAAGTTGCCGAAAAATTTTCGGAAATTTCCATAAATTGTGTAAGTTCGACAAAAATTTTCTAAATACCCTTCAATTCGGCCACCTCGATGAAACCTTTTTGATAGCGAAAATACTCTCTTTCCATCCTGCAAATTCTGAAAAAAAAATTAAATTCCTAAGAGTCGTTGAAAAGTTCCGAAAGCTGTTCCAAATTCCAACCGAAAAGTTTCTTTAGCGGTTTCGGGCCTCTCGCAAATTTAGCAAAATTGTTATTTTCTCGAAAAAGTTTCAAAAATCCACGTTTTTTTCTCGAATTACCGGAAATTACCAAAAATTCCGTCCACTTCTGCGGGTTCGCCAAAATTCACGAAATTCTCTAAAATTCAGCAAAGTCCCTGAAAAGCTTTCAAAAAAAACTTTCCTCCTCCTGTAATATATATTTTTTTTTTAAATTGATAATTCGGAAACTTCTCCAAATTCCGAAAACTATAGAAAAGTCCCGAAAATTCCTTTGAATACCAAAAATTACCTAAAAATCTCGAAAGTTCCCGCCCATTCGGTAAGTTGCTGAAAAATTCTCAAGTTTCTCTTTATTCTGTCAAATTTCGAGAGATTCCAAAAATTCAGTCGAACCTCCGAAAAATCGCCGGAAAATTTCGGAAACCCTCGCAATTTCCCCCCGACTATTTTCTCACTTCGGAAATGATTGCGAAAAGTACCAAAAATTACTTATTATTTTTGGATTTAGTCCTTCAATAAGTTCAGGTTTCGATTTGCCATATTTTTCAGGTTTAAATTTTCAATACTTTTCAGGGTTCATTTGTTCTGCGCAGATACCCACTGCCCGGTTTATTTGCGCAGAAAGAGAAAAAGAAAGATTTTTATACCAGCTTGACGGGGTTGGGGGGTTCGGTGGTACTGGATTTTAATAAGCGAAAGCCAAGCAAACGTGAAAAGCCATATAAATCCATAAAATTATGTTGGGCGCCACTTGTAACGAGGTTTTCCAAAATTCTGTGTACACACTGTCAACCACAGCCTGGCCGGGGGAGGGCCAGGATGGAAAACCAAGTTACTTATTGAAATGTGTGGCTGTCACTTACCTTCCGACCGCGACCTTCAAAACGGAGTCAACCGAGTTCGTGAGTCACACTCTTTCGACTCACGAAAAACCCACGAAGCTCGTTGATTTTTTACCGGCGCCAGATAGGGGTGAACCTATCCGAGCCCCGTAGGAACCGGTCCAGTCGCGCTCGACACTCCGACCAACTCGCCCTTAAAACAAGATGAGAAACAAGCGGGGGTTGGGAATCGCGTGAGTGAGAGAGAAGTTCAATCTTTATAAACGAAAAAAGCGGATAAAAACCAAAACTTTAATCGAATTGACTCTACACAAAATAATCAATAATTTACCCTCGAGTCGACTTTACAAATCCCAGCGCGGAACCGACAAACCACCTTCCTTTAAGCGACCTGTCACCATTTGCGAGATCGTCCAAAGCACCCACGTTTACACCGCATTTTTGCCTGCGTCCATCGGCGTGTAACCACCCACGGTTCTGCTTGAGAGACGCCCGCCTCGACTGACTATTAATCGGGCTCTAAGTCGGGCGTGTCTCAACTTCTCGGGTGGCGAGGGGGCCTCGGATTACACACGCGGCACTGACTCTACTCTTACTTTCGCGGGACTCTAACACTGACCCGTAGGCCTTACACTCACAAACCAAGCGGGCTAAGACAACTAACTAAAGGTTACGGAGAGCCACCTACCTTGCAGCCACCGAGCTGGGTCTTCCTTCGTTCGAGACATTACTCTTTTCCAATAATCTTTTTGTTAAATCCTTGGATCCTTTGCCACGAGTTCGGACGGTCGGCCACACCGCCGCCAAGCCAAGAACACAAGTGTCGAGAAAAGCGTGCTTTTCGCCGCTTCCTTCCGTTCCTTTCCACTCGACCCGTAATTCCCTCGTGTCGAATTTGTCGATTGGTTCGTCGGAGTGGAAACGGCCTGCTTGCTGATTTCGACCAATGGGTACCGTCGTACCATTGCTGCGTCCTCATTGGGTCCGTCGGCCTGGCTACTCGTCTCCCTATTGCTCTTCACCATCCTAGGGACAATATGGCCAGCTTCTATTAACCACAACATGGCTGCCTTATCGTTGCCTTTTTACACAAGGCACTCTAGCTGCGTAATGCAACAGGGTTGGTTCGGTGTACTACGTACCGTCTCCCACGTTACGAGTGATGTTTAACGGTGTCGCAGGGCGGGGTTGGCTGGGTCCACTTCATAATACCTTCGGTGCTGCGAGTAGAGCTTAATAGCGTTGCACGACAGGGTTGGATCGGGTTGACCCGACGGTCACCTTGGTACTGGTACTCGCCGTTGGTATTGGCGCTGGTTGTCATGTGTCGATGGCGGAACAAGGCTGCCGACCTCGGTCTCCCCACTCGACCGGTGGACTGTGGTCACTGCATGTGGCGGTGGCCGGACGGTGCTGCCCTCTCGAGTCTTGCGCGGGACTGCTGCGCCGTGTCGATGGTGTCTCATCCTCCCGTACTGGTTCCCTGGTGGCTACCAGGTTTGTGACTGTATGCGTCATCTGCCCTATGTTTACTACCTGTCAGTACAGCGCACAGTCTTCCTACTGCCTACGCATTTTCTACTCATCCTAACCTGGCTATCCATCGAAGGATTAATTATTTTTGGAAGGTCGGTTGTCGGTACCCTATTTCTATACGTAAAAAAAAAAAATGATTAGCATTTCGAACTCGAAAGTTCATTGCCTCACTACCCGATTCGAGTGGTGTTTCTGGGTGGATTAATACTGCCAGTGTGGGTCCACCATACCCACGACGGGTCAACAACACGCAGTATTCCCCGAACAGTCACCCATCCAAGTACTAACCGCGCCCAACACTGCTTAACTTCAGTGATCTAACGGGAACTGGTGTTTTCAGCGTGGTATCGCCGTTACGTAAGGAAGAATTTATTTATTGCCACTTATCCTACACCTGTCTCTCGGCTTGACGGTAAGTCCGGGCTTTCCGGGCTACTTTCCGCCGTCCTTTTATCCCTTTCGGAGGTTAGGTACGGCTTCGGCGAGTCCCCGGAGAGTGTTTCATTACAATTTTACAAACTATTAATCTAAACTTCGTTACAACTCCCCCGGGCCTAGCCGAAGCCTACCGGCTTGGTTTACTCGCGGGCGGTTGTACCTTTCCTCCGTCAGTCCTCTCAGCCCTCACTTCAGTGCGATTCCTTTCTCAAGGAATCCTTAGTAGCTATGTGACAGGACAGGAAGAGCCAAAAAAAACTCCCTTGGAGTTCCAAGGGAGTTTTCCTTCGGATCCTGTACCAGGTCTCCTCAGGTTTGCTTGGCTCTTACTTCCCCCCCTCAGGGACCTATCTCGTAGTTTGGATCCCCTGACTCTTTAAGGTTCCTTACTTGGCCAAAGGTACCCAACCCATCGTGGCTTGACTTCCCCCTGAGTCTACCCATTCTATCCGGCTATTCTATGCTACTCTAGTTGTGTTCGAATGGAGTAAGAATCAAAGGTCCTACTCGACCACACCTAGTTGCCACCCTACATTCTTTTTGGGGTTGAGCCCCTGAGACAAACGTCGACCCTCTTTGGGACCGCCGGGCAGCTTAAAAACAGATAACCAAAAATAAACAAAGAAAAGAATACATTGAGAAAACAAATAAACAAAATGGAGTGAAATTTCTCAGTGGTACCGAAAAATCGAAATAACCCAAAATTTTAATCAGCAAATCAAAGTGAACAAAACAAAACGGATAATCGAAGTGAATAGGACAAGCAAAAAAAATTCGTCGGAGAGTCCTGGGGTAGGATGCTACTCTCGGCGCTGTCCCCGTTCTCCGCACTTGCTGCAGGCGCTCTAGTCCTGCGTGCCCCAGGCCGCGGATCCTCGGCCGTAACCGCAGGCTGGACGGGTCTTAGCGTCCACGATTCGTGGGCGGGTCGGAGACGTCCCCGCGTCCCTGGTGAGTGGTCTCTCCCTTTTGTGCTGCGGGCGACTACGCCAGAACCCTTCTAGGCGTCAGCGCTCCTTCTCCTCGGCCCAGCGTTTCCCGGCCTCTGCGCGGTCCCTTCTGTTAGCCTCCTCTAGGCGTTGTCTCTCGGCTATTTCGCGGTCTCGCCTGGCCTCTTCGATTCCCGCCGCTATCGCCTCCCGGCTGGATTGTTGTCTGCGGGACCATTCCCGGAGATGCTTGGGCGACCGGTTGCGCTTCTTGGCTACCGTAGAACTGTCGCTTACCCCTTCCCTCTCCTGGGGTCTCGCCGAGCTGTCCCGACTGGATTTTGAGTGTCCTCGACTCGGATTCGCCTCTGCCCGCGGCAGGTATGTCGGGTTCTTAGCCATGGCGGCCGGCTCCCATCGCGTTTGGGTCTCATCTTCGGCTTGTCTCCTCCGACGCACCGTATGTTCAGTGAGAGGCTGCCTCTCTCCCCTTTCCTGGCTGACCATGCCCTCGGCTGCCGGTGGACCTGGATGGGCGATGGTCTTCCTTCTGGCGATCGGGTTGGGGTTGCCGCGTCCTGTCAACTCTTGCTCCCAATCAGATACCCCTTTTCGGGGCCCCAAGATTCATGCTGGCAAAGCTGTCTTATTTCTATACCACCCTGAGCATGCAAGGGTTTAAGGGGACCGTTAGGAAGGGCGTGGTTACTCTTTATACCCTACTCCCCCCTTCCGTAGGCGGTCCCTCCTCGTGGTAGGGGACTAGCAGTTTTACCGGGAATTTTCCCACTAATTGTCCGTCCTCCGTTCCCAACTCGTACACCGACGGTCCCACCACGCGGACTACGTCGTACGGTCCCTGCTTTTTCCCACCGAATCCTCTAGTTACCCCCTTTTGGGCTGAGGATGTCACCTCGTGGTCAGGCGGAGGCAATTCTGGTGGTGCTTCAAATCTTCGGCGCAGGTTGTTGTACGGTTTGGTTCCCTACCCAAATTCAGGTATGCCGGGCTGACCCCCGTGGTGCTGTGTACGGCCGTATTGTACGCGAACCTAAAATCTTCAAGTACGCCTCCCACTGCCGATGGTCTTGCGCTACGTATGCGGAGATCATCATTTTGAGGACCCGATTCACTCGTTCCACAGGGTCTGCCTGTGGGTGGTACACCGGAGTGAACGAGTGTCGAACTCCGTAGGTCTCTGTCAACCCCTGAAACGCTTGGTTAACGTATTCCGTTCCGTTATCCGACACGAGCACCTCCGGTGCCCCCCATCGGTTCAGAATATGGTCCTCAAAAGCTTTGATAATGGTCTCGGCATTAGCTTTTCGCATGGGCGACAATTCCACCCACTTGGTATCGAGGTCTTCAAATACCACTAAGTACTCGAATCCTAGTGCTGTCTTTGGCCAGGGACCCATCACGTCGGTGTCCACTAGCGTCCAAGGCTGCTGTACTACCCTGCGGCCCATCAGGCCTGTTCATCCAAGGCTGATCAGAGCAGCCTTGATTCTCTGGCAGGTGTCGCAGGATCGTACCCACAGAGAAATGTCGCGATACATGCCTGGCCAGTAGTACTGAACCGAGGCTCTCCGGTATGTCTTATCAATCCCCAGATGCGCCGCTTGTGGTTCGTTGTGTACCTCGTCGAAGACTTCTTATCTTCTCTTAGCTGGTACTACCAACTCCCACGCCTCCAGGTCTTCGATTACCGGGTCTATCAATGGGTTCAGACGGTACCGATACAACATTCCGTCAACTATTTTCCACCCATGGAATTTTCTTGGGGTTTCTTCCACCTTGCGCAGTCGTCTACGATACCGCTCGTCCTCCACCGGCTCCATGGCTGCTATGGGGATTGCTACTTCCTCCTCATACATCCGAGAAAGGGCGTCAGGCACGTGGTGCAAAGCTCCTTTCCGGTGTACGACCTCGAAATCGTATTCCAGGAGGTCAAGTGCTTATCGCGCCAATCGATCAGTTGGACTGTGGAGTTTGTGTAACCATCGCAGCGAACTGTGGTCGGTGATTACCGTGAAGTGAAACCCTTCCAAGTAGTGACGGAATTTTCTAACCGATCAGATCACGGCTAAACATTCCTTCTCCGTGACCGAGTACTTTCTTTCCGCGTCTGACATCGTCCTACTCGCGAAAGCGATCACCCTCTCAACGCCGTCCTGCATCTGCGTTAAGACTACCCCAAGACCAAAATCGCTCGCGTCGGTCTGAAGCACGAACGGGACATCGAAGTCGGGGTATGTCAAAATCGGTGCCGTCGCAACTTGCTCCTTAAGCTTAGCGAATGCGCTTTCCTGTTCGGTTCCTCATTCCCGTAGGACGTTTGTCCTGAGCAATTTATTCAGTGGTTCCGCGTCGGTCGCGAAGTCGTGTATAAAACGACGTTACCATGACACCATTCCCAAGAATCGTCGCAGTTGCTTTATTGTCCTTGGGGCTAGGTAGGAGAAAAGAGGCTCTACCCTGTCCGGGTCGACCTGCAAACCCTCCTGATTCACCAGGAATCCGAGATAACGTACGGTCAGTCTCCCGAATTCACATTTCTTTGGGTTTATTGTCAGTCCGGCACCCTGCAAGCGGTCTATGACTCTAGCCACCCATTCTTGGTGGCCCTTAAACGTCTTATTTACGATGACTATGTCATCGAGGTACGCGTATACGTTTGGCTCCATGTCCGGCCCTATGAGGGAGTCCATCAGTCGCTGGAATGTCGCAGGAGCCCCTGGAAGTCCAAAGGGCATCCTTGTGAACTGAAAGAGCCCCATTCCAGGGACTGTAAACGCTGTGTATTCCTTACTATCTTCGGCCATCGGGATCTGGTGGTACCCCCACTTTAAATCTAAGGTCGTTATATATTTTGCGGCGCGAAGTTGCTCAAGGATCATGTCCATCTTCGGCAAGGGGTACGCATCCTTTTTAGCCACCTTGTTAAGCCTGCGGTAGTCTACGCGAAATCTATACGTCCCATCGGCCTTTCGGGCCATTACTACGGGACTTGACCATCCGCTTTTCGACGGCTCCACTATTCCCTCGGCCAACATTCGAGTTACCTCATCCTGCATATTTTTCAGGACCTTTGGGGACACTCGGTAATACCGCTGTTTTATCGGTGGGTGTCCCCCGACGTCTATGCTATGAGTTATTCGATCAGTTGCTGGAAGGACCTCAGGAGGGGGCTTAACAATCCTGGCAACTAACGTGTCCAGTTCCTGTCGCTCCTCAGCTGTTGTTTCTCTGAGGCCGCAACACTGGTCTAATGTTGTCGGATTTTCCTCCCTCCTATTCACTTCCAGCTCCGTACCCTCTTCGGTATAGTGGTGGACCAATTCCGGATATTCCGCCATGTACCAGGCTCGCCTAATGCCATCGTGTACTATTCCGAATGTGTGGATGAAATCCATGCCCAAGAACACCTGTTCTCCCATGCTCGGGACAATGTGGATTCTCATCATTCGCGAAACACAATCAATTTCGATAGGGAGATAACACGTGGCCTGAACCTGACTGACGGTACCGTTAGCAGTCATGACCGCTTGGTTCGTTGTCGTGCGCAATGTTGCCTTGTACCGTTCGGCTATAACCAAGCCAATATCTCCCATTTCTGTTCGGGATGCCCCTCCATCTATCAACGCGAGGACCTTGGGGGTGTTACCGATTCGAGCAGTCGTAAAGACTCGCAGGGTAAGCCCTTTGTCCTCCCTTGGGGGCTCCTTCACTTCTAATCTCAGTGGCAGCGACGGACCTTCCTCAGGTGCAACAGCGGGTGACTCATTTGACTTCAGAAGAGCCAAAATTACCTAGGTTCTCCTGCCAGGGGTTCTCTCGTTCTCTAACCCTCGTTCTTGTGTTAAGAACGATGGTGTCTTCAGTTTCTACCGTGCGTGTTCCGGTAATTATCTGTCGTCCTGTGGGGTCATTCCGGGACTGTAGGAAGAACGGCTGACCCCTAGGCCTTCTCCCTTCTTCTGTTTCCGGGACACTTCCCGGACAGTTCGCACTCTTTGGTGGTCACGTCCTCCTTACCGCACCGACGACAATAATTACGCCTTCGGTTCTTCAGATAGCCGATTTGGAAGTGACCCTTTTGCCGGCAGTTCCAAATTTCTATCTCTGAATCATCCACCTTCTTACCCGAAGTGGGCGACTCAGAGCCCTTTTTTGGAGACTGGTCCGACTTACTGTCAGTCGATTTTGCCGAGTTCCTACGGTTCCAAGGGTCCCTATCATTACGCCTGTTGGATCCTTCAGACTTGGGCTTATCCTTGGTTTCGTTTTTGCCCAAGTTCGCAGTTGAGCCCCGTTTATCGCTTTCTATTGTCGCGATTAGGGCCTTAATCAACTGCGCTAACTCTGACGGATTCTGCGTGGTGTCGCCATCGACTAGAGTCGGGGCGATAGCGGCCACAGAATTGTTCTTTTTCGACAGTGGCCCCTTGTAGGCATATTCCAGGATAAGGGACTTTTCGGGGGCTGAAGGGGCTTTATCCTCGCCTATCGTGGATATCACGCGCTCATATTCTGCCGCGAGCACCGCCAGATCGTTATAGTCGGAAAATTCGTAACGTCTGATGGCCCTCCGAAAGTCGGATCTGAGATTCGCGTACACCCGGTTCATTTGGACCTCGAGATCCATTGACCTGGTTGAGAGCTGGTAGACCCCATACATACAGGTCAGGTAATCGGCTACCGGTTCCTCTGGGCCCGGTCTGCGTGAGAAGATCTGCTCTTCTAGTCTTTCCTGGTAGAAAGCGTCCCCAAAACGTGCTTGAAAATGCCGTTCACACTGGTCCCACGTGTTCCATCTTAACCTGTTCTGACGGAACCAGTGCCACGCAATGTCTTTTAAGAGGAAGGGCATTGCGACTAACAACTCCTCGTCCGTGAGGAAAGAGGCGGCTCTGCCCTCTTCGACCCTCCACAAGAAGTTGTCTACACTGGAGTCCTTTTGTCCGTTGAAGCTGACCTTCCACCCTTCCACGATTCTTGTCACGTCCCTTGGTTTGCTGAGGGGTCGCCGGTGGTCTCCGGTTCAAATTCACGCGGACTTCTTGGCCCCCGCGAGTGTCTTGGCGCATACCCCTCGTATTCCGGTTCTTGCTCCCACCGGTGGGAGTACCTGTTCTGCGGCGCGCGATTCTGCTCTCTATACTGCCGCCATGCCTCCCTATACGGCCCGTATTGTCCCTGTCTGAACGTTGGGACGTACTATTCTCTATTTTCTTGACTATGATTCAAACCCGTGCTATGGTATTGTCGTGTGGGCTCGTGCCCCCTATACCCTGTCGTGTACGGTCTATACTTGTTTTCTGTTGGCTCGGGAAACTCTTGTGTCTCGTACCTATCATGGTATTCGAATCGGCCCCTAGTTCGCCCCAGTCGCTCTTGCTCGACATCTTCTCCCCTGGCTAAGGTCGGGTTCGTATGAGGGAAGAGGCTCGACACCGGGTAGTGATGGGTGGTCCGGTCCGTTCAGAGCCCTTCACGTGGCCTGGGCTGCTGCTCGCGATGGTTATATGAGGTGAACTCACGCGTGTGTGGCCCCTGATAATTTTCTGGGTACCAATAACCCTCTGGTTGTGCGGTCCGGCCCCAGTCTTCGGTCTCGCGATGCTGAGTCTTAATATACAGGGGAGCTTCGCGGTTCTGTCGTAAAAATAGTCTGTGAGGAGGTCACTAAGGGAGCACACGTTAGGGCACTTACCGTCGGCGGTTAGTATCCTGTCGGACCGATCGTCCCACTTGCCCAGGGCGTAGTCACACTCCGGCTCAGTGGCACCGAGGCTTGATATTCCCTATCTCTTCACGGCAGGCCCTGCGTCCTTCCTGGGCTCCTAGACCTCCTGACTGCCCCTTGGTAATGTTGGGGGACCGCACTTCTCCCCCGAACTAGAGGAGCAAACTGTGGGGGCGCGCCTTGTCGCTTGTCAGCAGCACTGACCCTTGTCGTGTTTCCGCGTGGCCTGGTATTCACATTCGCGAAACGGTGGTCCTCAGCTCGAGTGGTTCTTACGCTTTCAACCGTCGGTGTTATTTCCTGAGTAGGTGGTACCATGACCCCCTCATCCCACCTCCACATGTCTGCTGGGAGGCGGGGTGTAGGTTGGCGATAGCGCACCCCTCAGGGCCTGGTTTCCCCCCATCCCCGGCCATTGTCGGTGCCCATGAGGGGTCGTTTCCAACATCGTAAAGGGTTGGTGGAATCCTATCCGTTGCTGGAAACCTTCCGGTGGACCCGATGTGTCGTCGTCGGTCCCTAGATTCCGCGGTACTGGCCCCTGACCGTCGTCGTCCTCTGGGTACCAGGGTACCGCCTGATTAGCCCCACGACGCGCGAGATACCGTCCCATGCGTTCCCGCAGTACCTCGTCTACAGCGTTCGTGTTTAGGCGCAATTCCATTAGAATTGCCCTAAGAGCCTCCCCTGATAAGTCACTTGCTCAACTCGGTAGTTGGGCCATTATCGTTTCTATACTGGCCCCAGCTTGCCTATTCGGCCCCTGGACCAGCCCTTCTACCGCGGCTCCGGCTACGGACTGTGTTTCGCTGCTAGCCGAACTTTCCAGTAAACCGGGGTCTCCCCGATTGTCCACCCTCTCCGACTTTTTCTCCATTGGGTCGTGCGGGTCCATCACCCTATCTTATGTCGAGGTCTATCAGAAAAAAAACAATACCTCGAGAAATTTTGGGACGGGACCGAACTCCGTTAGTTTTCGGTACTTTCCCGTAATTCCGCTCACTTCCTCAAAAATCTCAAAATCCGCGCAGTTTCTCTAACCTGTTCAAAAAATTTCCAAAATACCCGTATTTTCTTTAAGTTGCCGAAAAATTTTCGGAAATTTCCATAAATTGTGTAAGTTCGACAAAAATTTTCTAAATACCCTTCAATTCGGCCACCTCGATGAAACCTTTTTGATAGCGAAAATACTCTCTTTCCATCCTGCAAATTCTGAAAAAAAAATTAAATTCCTAAGAGTCGTTGAAAAGTTCCGAAAGCTGTTCCAAATTCCAACCGAAAAGTTTCTTTAGCGGTTTCGGGCCTCTCGCAAATTTAGCAAAATTGTTATTTTCTCGAAAAAGTTTCAAAAATCCACGTTTTTTTCTCGAATTACCGGAAATTACCAAAAATTCCGTCCACTTCTGCGGGTTCGCCAAAATTCACGAAATTCTCTAAAATTCAGCAAAGTCCCTGAAAAGCTTTCAAAAAAAACTTTCCTCCTCCTGTAATATATATTTTTTTTTTAAATTGATAATTCGGAAACTTCTCCAAATTCCGAAAACTATAGAAAAGTCCCGAAAATTCCTTTGAATACCAAAAATTACCTAAAAATCTCGAAAGTTCCCGCCCATTCGGTAAGTTGCTGAAAAATTCTCAAGTTTCTCTTTATTCTGTCAAATTTCGAGAGATTCCAAAAATTCAGTCGAACCTCCGAAAAATCGCCGGAAAATTTCGGAAACCCTCGCAATTTCCCCCCGACTATTTTCTCACTTCGGAAATGATTGCGAAAAGTACCAAAAATTACTTATTATTTTTGGATTTAGTCCTTCAATAAGTTCAGGTTTCGATTTGCCATATTTTTCAGGTTTAAATTTTCAATACTTTTCAGGGTTCATTTGTTCTGCGCAGATACCCACTGCCCGGTTTATTTGCGCAGAAAGAGAAAAAGAAAGATTTTTATACCAGCTTGACGGGGTTGGGGGGTTCGGTGGTACTGGATTTTAATAAGCGAAAGCCAAGCAAACGTGAAAAGCCATATAAATCCATAAAATTATGTTGGGCGCCACTTGTAACGAGGTTTTCCAAAATTCTGTGTACACACTGTCAACCACAGCCTGGCCGGGGG
>CAKNXH010034798.1:0-12084 GCA_932178445.1 Andricus quercusramuli | reverse complement strand
ATACGCAACTGATATGAAGGAAACGTATGATAATTTGGAAAGAATACTCTGCCTCATCAATTACGCTGCACATAAATGGCAAATAGTTAGCGACTTAAAAGTGCTGACAATTTTGTTTGGAATGCAAGGCGGGTACGCTAAATATCCTTGCTACCTTTGTGAATGGGATAGTCGTGCCCCGAATAGGTATGCTAGAACTCAATGGCCATCACATCAATTCTTCAAAATTGGAGAAAAAATGTTTTGAACCTTCCACTAGTACGACCCGCAAATGTCATTCTACCACCGCTACACCTGAAACTTGGATACGCGAAGCAGTTTTTGAAAAAATTGATAGTCGACGGCGAAGCGTTTCGTCACCTGAAAGAAGTTGCATTCCCTAAATTGAGTGATGCAAAACTAAGAGGAGGTAACCTATGATTCTTATTTTTTGACACTCGAGAGTGAATTACTTTCCTACATTTTATTGAAGAGCTTTCGTTGTTAATTTCAGGAATCCTTGTCGGTCCCCAGATTTGGAAACTTATGCGAGATGAGGAATTCGCGAGCAAGTTGAATGCAGTGGAAAAACGAGCATGGAAGAGTTTCATATCATTGTGTGAGAATTTCCTTGGAAATAACAAGAGCCATGATCATTTTGAAGTCGTTCACGAATTTTTGAGTGCATATGAGAAAATGGAATGCAACATGTCCAGAAAGATCCACTTCCTGCACTCACATTTGAATTTCTTTCGGGAAAATCTGGGCAAGATCAGTGACGAACAAGGTGAAAGATTTCACCAGGAAATAGGTGCTATTGGAAAACGTTTCCAAGGAAATAGCTCCATCAACATGCTTGCTGATTACTGCTGGTCACTGAAACGAGAAACCTGTGATGAAGCATACAAACGGAAGAGGTCGAGCAAGCATTTTTGACTGAAGGTTATTATAATTACAATAATAAATTAATATTTATAATAATAAATTATAATTGACAATTATTATGTAATAATACACAAAAATTACGTAGCTTTGATGACGGTTGATATCATTTTCATCCCTCGCGACGAACCCTAATGTAAATTTCACGTCCGCTACGTACATGAAAATGAAGCAAAAAGTTCTCAAAAACCTTAAAACTGACACAACTCCGTCAATTCTCTTCGAATTTGATTCAAAAATAGATCATTCGACGCAGAATTAAATTTACTTTCAAAATATTGTGTTAAAAAAAATCTTCAAAACAGAGTAATATCGTTAATATATCGTCAAAGTTGGGCAAATGGAAAAAAAATCGAAAAATCGCAAATACTTTCAACTGCAGTCTCGTCAGTTTTTATTTAAACAAAATAAGAAACACATAGTCTGGAAGGCCTGTTTTTCCTCTTTAAAACGAAAAAAAAAAGTTCAAATCGGATAAAAATTAGGGAAGTTATGAGTGATTTTTCTCATCAAATTCCCAAAAACGATTTTTTGGCCATAAAATGAGATTTTTGGGGCGTATGGGAAATTTCTCCTATACAGTTTTTCTTAGTTTTACTAGATCTGCAACGTGTGCTAGGTCTCCATAAAAGTGTCTCCAAATTTTGGTTTTTTGTAACACAGTGTTATATATAAAGGAAAATTGGAAGAAAAAAAACTTGATTATCGTCGGCAGTGTACACTAAAATGTGGTAAATAAATTGTATTGGTTTGCTTGTTCTGACTCATTCTAAATGATTACGTTCCAGTGGAACCAGTAAATAACTTTTATTGTAAATATTTTTCACTCATTCGGTGCTTATCAAATGTAACCATCATTTTCAGATAACTTAAGACAGGTATATTTTCAGGAATATTTATGTAAAATTAACGTTTTCAATTAAATCTTGTGCAATTTTCGCATTACTGTAATAATTCAAACAAGGAATTAAATATCAACTCTGGAATGTTTGAATTCATACAGATACATTATATCTCGTTAAGAATGAAACACGAAAAATCCACTTTTTATAATTTTTTTTAAATTGTCGGAAAGATAGAAAAAAGTACAGTATCATCGTGGTTTCTGTCTTGTTGCCTATTTCATATGGGTATTTCTCCATAAAAAGGTAACTTTTGCTTCCCCGTGTGAATATTTATTCGAATTGTTTTTAACTTTAGTAAATTTCTTTTTTTTGATAACATGGACCAAAATCATGAGAGAGCTAGAGCTTACTTTTCCCGAAAATTATATTCAACAAGCGTTATGTGCGTGCAAAAATGACTTTTCCTTGTTCTCCACTTACAAGTTGCTAAGATTGACCTGTAACTTTTCAAAAGCATGTCTCAAACACTATTATCCTTTTAATTAGATCTTCAATTAATCGCAATTAAACTCACGTGAATTTCAAATTCAAAAGTGTCTCTCTAATTTTTATTCTGGAACTTGTGATGAGAATTTGATGAGTTGTTGTCGATTTTTGTTATTCTTTTAATCACTATCAATGTAATTCTTTGAACAAATTTTGAATATCACATCTGTATGGTCCAAATTAATAGTTGACAAAATTCAGCTCTTAATTTGTCGTGATCGATCTTCCCCAATTATTTCGCTTTCCGGAAAGACAAATTCTTTAATTTTTTCAAAATCGGTCAACTTTAACCCGTGTCCCCAGGCTTTTAAAATTAACTCATGGAACTTAAATGGAAAATGCTCGATTCTCAAAATAATGGAAAAAGGAGTACTTGTTATTTACATTTTGTAAATCAAAGTTTGATTGTCTCTTCAGGAATCTTTAAGGAATAATTTCCAACCAATCACTTTTCATTTTGACTGCCCCAAACCTCTTGTATTGTGACCGGAAAATGCCCAAAAAAGGCAAAATATCAGTTTTATGTCAAATTCAAGCTAAAGACGGTATTGTTTTGAATCTTTTTAAAATTAATTATTTTTATTCGATAAGTGACAAGTTCCAAATTTTATTATATCTAATTTTTAATTGTTTAAATGATTATTATTTATTTAGACAAATATTTTCGCCCTGAAATCGTGAAAAGTTATTCTTTTCGGGATAAATAATACAGTGGATGAATTTTCAGAATTATATTTCTTGTTTGAAATATTGAGAAATTATTTAAACAATTTTCATTTGTTTGAATAATTTTCCCCCCTTTAAATTGTTTGTATTTATTATTTCATGAAATCTTGAGTGTTGCACCTTATCTTAACGATATTTGATGATTATTTAAACAAATTAAATTTGTTTAAAAAACTTTTCCATTGCAAATTTTGATAAGTTAATATTTTCTGGAATCAATAATATAATGAATGATAAAAGTGATATTTTGTGTTAAAGACAGTATACAGTTATTTAGACAATTTTCATATTTTCAAACAATGTTTTTCCCCTGTGAATCTTGAAAATGTACTATTTTATGGAATCAATGGTGCAGTTAGTGAATTTTAAAAGTGAAATTTATTGCAAAAGACAGTTTTTCAAGTATTTGAACAAGTGATAATCATCTACTTGTGCTTTTTCGTAGGGAATCATACAATCTCGTATCTACGGTTACGAGGTCAAACACGCTCAGAGTACTTGTCGTGTCAACAATTAGATACCTAGAACATGAAATTTTCCATGATTTCAAGAAATGATGTTATAGTATAGATCGTGTTTAAAGAGAGAAAAAATTCCATTTTTCATCAAGCAAATTTGACTTTGAAAATTGAAGACAGTACAGTAGGGGTGGTCCAATAATGCACTCGAAATTTCCTTTTCTTGAATTTTCATGAATGACACCCGGAAAGTTTGTTCGCATCAACAAAAATATGAATCCATTTTTTTCGTTTGAAGAAAAAATGATATCCAGAGGTGACGCAAGCTTCATGAAGCTTAACACGTATTTCCCATAAGAAAAAAGTACGTTTTTGTGAATTTTAATGCGAATCCTCAATAATAGCTGAATGGAGTTGAAACTCAACATTTCTCTCCACAATTAGCCGAAGAATACGAATGAAATAACACTTTTTAAATGTCATCCCCATAAGTCTGTTTGATAGGGTCCTAATGAAACCCCCATAAGTGGAAAAATGGATTTCGCGAGTTTTTGACGTTAATTATGACTTTCTTTGTGATTTTTTCGAAATGAAAATTGTTTCTGATACATGAAATACTACATCATACTGATAATTAGAATTTTACGTAAATTTTTCGAACAATTCATTATTGTTTTTAGCAATTTTCTCTTAGAATAGAGTTAGGGAGTCGCGGTTCTTTCAAAAAAATTTCACTTCTTGTCTAATTTTCAAGAAGAGAATTTTTGTAAACAAAAATCTTTTTTTTTTTTAAATTATCATTTTCGTCAGTAATATTATCTTTGAATAATGCTGGAAATTGCGGTTTTATCTAAAATTTGCAATTTTCTGGCCACTTTTTATTCCGAGTAAGTTGATATTTATTCTAGTTTAGCAAAAATGATTGTTTGAACAGATTATCATTCTCTATAGCTATCTTCTCTCTAATAAGTGTTAGAAAGTTGCGGTTTTTTCTGGAAATTTTCACTTTTTGTCAAAATGAAATAAAGATTATTCAATTCGATATTTAATAATATATGCCTCAAGCTGAACTTCATTAAGGTTTAAAAGTTACGTCAAACTCGAATAACGTGTAATGTGAAAATTTTTACATTTAAAAAATTATTAAAAATTTATTCCTCTTTCTATAAAATTATTTTTGGTTGATCCTCAAGAATTAGAAACTAATATTATTTTTATCATAGTTTGGAATGTAATATTTTATTCATATTTAAATATGTAATTCAGTTTTGAAGATCTTCAATGTAAAATTCTTCTTTTGCAAGATTTTCATTTGAAAATTCTTCAATTTTTGGGATTTTCAATTGAAGATTCTGCAATATTTAATTCCTATCATCGATCTTTCCGATAAGATTTCTTAAATTGCGATGACTCTGAAGATCAGGAGTCAACAGTTTTGAATTTTAAATCTTCCAAACTGACGAAATTTCAAATGTAAGTCATCAAAATTGCAGAATTTTCAATCGTGAAACATAAAAATGTTAGAATTTTCAGTTTTAAATGTTTTAAATGAAATATCTTAAATTTTGAAGATAAAAGATTCAAATTTTTCCAATTTTTATTTTAACGTACGATCTTTGATACAGAGACTATAACAATTTTTCAGATATAAAATTGAAAATTTGGGATTCTTTTCTTTTTTGTAAACGAAAAAAATTCTACTATAAAGATGACTTCTCAACGGAATACTTGAATTTTCAACATAATAATTAAATTTTTAACATAATAGTTGCATTTTCAAACTGAAAATATAAATTCCCAACACAGGTCTCATAGTTTTTATTTCAATCAAAGAACATGAAATTTATAGCAAAAAAAAGTTTTTCGAAACCAAAGAAGACGAATTTTCAGCAAATGAAGATTTTTCACTGATGAAAGAAAATTTCATCTAAATTGTCCATCCTTCAAGCCGAAAAACGAATTTTCTCCACATAAATTGAATTTACAAACAAAAAATATGATTTCAGCAAAAAAATAATTTTTTCACGAAACTGATGCATTTTAACCTAACAAAAATGAAATTTTAAACCAAGAAAATTTTTTGTTTTTAACAACGAAGGAGAATTTTCAGCTGAGAATAATCAATCTTAAAAAAATAGACAATCTATAGACAATAATGACACGTTCAAACAATTACTTTTGCTATATTAAATTAAATTTTAACTCACTTCAAGTAAACAGTGAACAAAAAGTTGAAAATTAAAAAAAAAACCTCCGTATTGTAATAATTAGTCATTATTAGCGCTAAGACATCGAAAAATACTTTTTTTTACTTATTTCTTTGGGACCTTATAAAACAGACTTTTGGGGGCGATATTTGAAAAGTATTATTTTATTCGCATTCTTTGGCTTACTGTGGCGAGAAATGTTGAGTTTTAACTCCATTCAGCTATTACTGAGGATTCGCATTAAAATTCACAAAAACGTAATCTCTTCTTATGGGAAATACGTGTTAAGCTTCACGAAGCTTGCGTCACCTCTAGATATCATTTTTTCTTCAAAAAAAGAAAATGGATTCATATTTTTGTTGATGCGAACAAACTTTCCGGTGTCATTCATGAAAATTCAAGAAAAAGAAATTTCCAGTGCATTTTTGGACCACCCCTACTGTTCTATCTTCAATTTACAAAGTAAAAGTTTTTGATAAAAAATAATATTTTTTCTTCCATTAAACACGATTGATATTATAACGTCATTCCTTAACATCATGGAAAATTTCATGTTCCAGATATCTAATTGTTGACACGACAAGTACTCTAAGCGTGTTTGATCTCTATAATAAGCACATATATGAGATTGTATGATTCGCGTGAGAATCGGGTGAGTGCTAGTTAGACGCTAGTTTATTAGAACACATTAGAATGTCACTAACACAAATTCATTAAGTGTACATATCCGGGTCTTGACATACATATACAAGCGCCTGTCTGAGAATTCGTCAGTCGCCTTCTGCAAAAATGAGGTCCCTTTTCTGTGCTTCTTCCATCATTTTGATGGTCTTCCGTTATGTTGGTAAGTATAATAATCATTATTATTATTTCAGTACGTGGCAAATGTCGATCCTTCGTTCATTATATCTTTAAAATTTTAAATTCACGAACTTTGTTCTTCTTCCCGCAGAAATATCATCAGGTATGGAACCAGGAGGAAGCAAGGGAAAGAGTGTAAGTTCAGACCCGCTACAAATTCTGATAAAGCTAGAGGACGCACATCATGGGGTGTATCGACCTTTTAATCCTGTTACTGGAAAATTCAAGGGTAATGAAAAGATACATTCATTGAGATTAAAAGACCTCAAAAGATTTTCTTATCAATATGACTTGAGAAGCGAACTAAGAAAATTTGATCACAACTATGTACGTTTTGCTAATCGACCAGCATATTGGACAGGATCAGCTGAAGACCAGCATGCACAAGCAATCCAAATGGCCCATAGGCAAGCTCTAGGACACTGGATTTCCAGCAACACATTGGCAGAGTCAACTGAGAAGAAGAAAGTTAAATCATTGGAAGAAACTTATAACGTGTTACCTGCAATTTCGATCCCAGGAAGAAAAGATCTAGCGCATAATCCATTCATTACTACTGCACATCTAATACAACTGCCCAAATCTCAGCAACAACCTATTCCGTATCCACAGCAGTCATTCGGAGCAGGGTATGACCCCAGCTCATTCTATCAAACACAGCAGAACCTTATGGGTCAAACAGATCATACTCATCATGATAATACTCATCTTCTAGGGCACGGATCTGTTGCAAGTATTCACCCAGAAGCTTTCACTCTGGAATCTTTGCAATCACAACTTTCCGATTGGGATAAACTAGCTCATACCCAACATGTTGATACTGTGCATTCAGATACGGCATCTGTACCATGGTTTGACCCGCATTTCAACCCACAGTTCTCAACTTTGGGACAGCAGCATTTTTCGACTCAACCAGTGCATCCACTTGCTGATCATCATCATCGAGGACAGGGATCTGTAGCAGGGAATCAACCGGGAGCTCCGACTTTAGAATCTTTGGAACCACAAGCTTCTGATTGGAATACACTAGGTCACACTCCACATGTTGATACTATGCATTCACATACGGCATCTGTAACAGGGTTTGACCCGCATTTCAACCCACAGTTCTCAACTTGGGGAGAGCGTGTCGTATTTGAACCCCCAGATTCAGGAATGCCGCAGAATTCACTATCTTTTGAACCATATCCTCCTCCACAATCGCGTTCCCTTTTGCATCATAGATCTCACCGTCAACAATAACATTTCCAAGAAAATTTGACAACCATAATGAATCCAAATATACAATTTTAATGGAAACATCATTCTTGTTCAAACACTCATGTCTTCAAATTAACTATTGTATTTCTGCTGCTATCTCCTTTTCAAAGATCTTTGTTTATTATATGATAAAGAACAGACTATAAAAACTTATGTTGCACTTTTTCATTCCTTTTCCATCGTAATTAGTGACGTAAGCTCAAAATTATATCACGAACAATTTTATGTTCGACTGATTATTCATAAATTTTAAGAAGGAAAATAATCGGCCTAGCTAATTAAATAATCAGTATTGCTGGCTGTAACAATAACTCTTTCGAAATGTCTATTTCGCAGTAAAATTATCACGTTACTGATCCTTATTGATTTTGGTTATCTTGTTATTTAATTAATCGCGGTTTTGAAAGTTTTTAAATTTATTGATTGTGGAAAATAGTTGCTTTCTTCATATGGAAAGGCCAAGAATGTAAATGAAAAATATCTGTGTGTGTCTGTGTGTGTGAAAGTTTATTTATATATTATTATTAATTTATATGGCACGCAGTTATTAAACCTTTTGACTCATTTTTTGCCGCAGTGAACAAATTGTCACCGTTTCTCAAAAAATAACTAGAGAAAATTTAATTGAATCAACATTTTATTGAGAAAATGACCTTGAGCCACCTTTGAATATTATTGTAAAAATCTGAAAAAATCTGAGTGCAATATTGAATTGTAAATAAGAGAATTCATACTCGCCAGAAATGAATAATTAATAAATATCGTCAATTCAATTAAGAATAGCCAGTTTCCCTTTAAAATGACCTTGAGCGACCTCTAAATATTTTTTTCAAATTCTGAAACAAATCAAAGGTCATTTTCTCGGTAAAAGTAACAATTTTTAGGGGTGTCAAGTTGAATTAAAGGAAAAGCCAAACAAAAAATCACCCTGATGTTGTCATTCGAAAATTGGGTAAATGATAAAAATTAGTACAAAAAATGGCACGCGCATATAATAGTCCAGTGAGCGATAATATTTCAAATCAAAAATGAGTCTGCAGGAAGTCAAATGACGCGAGAAGCAGCGTTGCTATTGCTACTAATTTATCAAGAGATCTGCTGACATTAAGATTAGCTCCCGTCCAAACATCTTTGTTAGTGATAAATTGATTTTCCTTGAAGTAAGTTTGCAACTGGAAAAAAAGATTTTATTTCATGTCAATTTGCTTTTATATAATGAAATTCTAATATAATTCTGTATAATAATTATTAATAACAATTGATTTATAAATTTTCATTCAATCTCCCGTTTTTTTCAAGCCTCCTGACAAAAAGCTTCTGACTCTTTGCCTTGAACGTCGGCAACGCTGGCGAGAAGTTAGTGAGCGCGTGGTGGTAGTCAGCGAATGTTTTCCTGTGCATTTGAACAGCTTGAAAGTTACTTCAAATTTTTAATAATTTCATTATTAGATAAGAAAACGAGTCTTCGTGTGAATTTCAGTGTCTGATTTGAATGCATATATAATATATCGGTAACAACCTATATTATCGAATCCCTTTTACTGATATATTACTGATTACTCGATGGAAAACGTAAGACCATAACCATTATACGTTTTCATGTCACAGAATTATACAACATGAAAATTTGCCACAAATATGGATCTGAAACTTTTTTAATTAATTAAAAAAAAACTAACTAACAGTGTAAAAAGTCTACATCGTACGTGACGATTTAACAAGATCCTTGATGAAATGACTATGCAGCACGGAGTCATTTACAAATTTCGATAATATTACAAAAAATAAAAGTAAGAAATCTACATAAATTTTTTTTAGAGTGCATACATATATACGAGCTATCTAGCTTTCACATATGTATTTCATTTCAACAATTTCAAAAAGTTTAATAATCTAATTGTAAATGTCAATTGATGAAGATTGAACTATTTTTTTTTTTTGAAATTCGTCCCTTTTTGTGGGAAATTAATATTATACCCAAAAATTCAATTAATCCATTTTCGGTTCAAAATTGATTGTTTTAGTTGTAAAGTAAACTATTTCTTTTTAATTTTCATATATTTTGTTGAAAATTTGCCCTTTTTCGTCAAAAATTAATCTTCTCATTGAAAATTTTAACTGCTTCGTTTAATGTTGAACTCCTTCGTTAAAAATCGTGGAAAATTGATCGATTTACTTGAAAATTAACTCTTCTTTTAAAAATTCATTTATTTTGTTTAAAATTTGCTTATTTGGATAAAAATTGAACTATTTTGTTGAAAATTCGTTTTTTTTTCATTGAAAATCAATTCCTTAGTTGAAAATTCAACTAATATTGTTCACTATTCCATCATTTTGGTTGAAAATTCATCTCTTTGGTTGAATATGAATTTTTTAAATGAGAATTCAATCATCAAATTTGTAGTTAAAAATTTAGCTTTTTTTGTTGAAAATTCATGTTTGTTGATATTTCAACTGAAAATTTATCTTTTTAATTAGGAAATTCTACTAGCTTGTTGGAAATGCAATATTTTTGCTTAAAATGTTAGGAATTTGAATCGTTCAAAATAAAATTGAATGAAAAATTCGCATAAGTTTTACATAAAAGAATATATTTCCCCATTTTAGTGAAAAATCTCCTCATTCTTTTTATTTTTTATTACTATTTGTTTATTTTTTATTGTTAGGGTCAGGCCTAAACCCCGAGAAGGGGTCATTTTGATTCTCGATGGAAAAATGAGATATGAATTGAAATCATTCGAAGCAGCGGTGAGTACTATGTATGTTGAACATCTCTTGTTTATTATTTAGACCTAATGATTTTGGTTTGTGTTTTAATCACATCCATAGAAGAAAAACGGATAACAGAAATGAAAAACAAGAAAAATTGAAGAAGAAATTTGAGATCATAATTTGGATTCAGGATTCTGACTAAGTTTTTAAAGAATGCTATGGATGACCAAATTTTCATGACGGTGGATACCAGGGAGGTTTCTGGATCACTGGACACAAGGAGTTCGCATCGACGTATTACATTGTTTCATATACTTACACGAGTGACGTGTGAGATTTAAAAAAATATCAATTTAACATAAAAAGCTTACTTTAATACTGACTATTCAATCGGTTATTGACAATTTTTGTTTTTCGTTTTGAAAATTCAACTACTTGGTTTAAACTTGATACATGTACTTCGCAAAAAAAATTTTTTTTTATTTTACGACTAATCATTTTAGTTGAAAATTCAACTATTTTTTCGAAAATTGAACTATTTGGTAAAAATTAAACTATTTGCATAAAAATGTAGCTATTTTGTTTTAAAAAATTTGTTTTTGTTTGTAAAAATTAATTTTTTTTTGAAAAGGCAGCTATTCTATTTCAGGTTGAAAACTGAGCCGGTACCTCTTCAAATTTTTCTATGTTCCTTCACCGAAGTTCTGGTGGTCTGGATCCCACCTTAAGCTGTTGGTCCCTCCATAATGCACTTGACTGCAAAGTCCGTGAATGATGAGGTAAAAACCAAGCTTTGTTCAATATGGCAAGGCGTCAACATTTGACTATTCCATTTTTGGTTGAAAATCCATCTCTAGTTAAAACTTCAACCATTCAGTTGAAAATAATTTTATTTTATTGAAAATTCATCTTTCTTGGTAGAAAATTTTTCTTCTAGTTAAAAATTTCCTTATTTTCGGTTGAAAGTGCAACTATTTGGTTGAAAATTGATCTCGTTTTATTAGCGATTCAAATATTTGGTTTGAAAAATCAACATTTTTCAACAGGAGGAATAATATTGTGGTAAAAGGGTTGAAGCTTGAGAGCGGAAAAAGAAAGACAGCGTGTGGGAGCGCTGCTACAGAGCATAGAGTGTGTTAAAGGCAGGGTAGGGAAAGTTAAGTTGGAGGGGAGAAAGGACAAGGAAGTGGCGGTTACGGAGATGGAGAGGTGGCAAGAAAAGTTGGGGGTAATGAGAAATAAGAATAGGATAAAGGAGTTTTTATCGATCACGATTCAACGAGAAAAGAAAGGGATGTGCAGAGAATGCTGAACGACAGGGCTAGAAGGGAGAGGAGTGAAGGGAGATCGGCGAAGGTAGGATATCGGAAAATAAAAATAGACGAGAAAATGTGGGTGTGGGATGAGGAGAAAGAGAGGACCATTTCGCTGGCCCCACCACCTACGCGAATTCAACTTTTTCTGGGCCCAATATTTAGTGCAGAATTTGTTCAAATTTGTTCAACCAAAATTAGAATTTGTGCAACACTGGAAGTACCAGATAACTCA